>JAAAKQ030059810.1:0-11224 GCA_010016005.3 Zanna intricata
AAAAAAAAAATATTTAGTTTGGAAACAAATAAGAATAGAAAAATAAAAAAAAATATAAAGAGCGATAGAAAGAAGCATATTGAGAAATTAAAGAGGATAAAAAATGTAACAAAGATTGTTGAAGTTAGGTAGTAAAATTACAATTGATACACAATGAGAAGTAAAAAAGCAGACTGGCCCAGGCAAGAGGGTTATAAAAAAAAAGACACCTGCTACTACTAAACACATATCTTGGAATAAAAAAAAAAAAATCTGGTTTATAGAATTATATAAGGTAATAACTGTAGAATAAGGCATGGACAGGGATATAAAAAATAAATAAGCAAGGACAAAATAATTATTTTGATATTAAAGGATTAGTACAGAACATGAAAGAAAAGAAACAGAACAGTTAAATGATAAATAAAAAAAAAGACTTTTAAAACAAGGAAAAACCCAATATTTTAATAGCAAAAAATGATATTTTAGCAAAGAATGTTAAGAATGTTTGAAAAATGTTCAAAAAATTTGTAAATGAACTTTTAACAAGTAAAAAAATTTTAAACATCTGGCCCCTAGAAAAAAAAAAAAAAAATATATATATATATATACTATGTATATGCATTTACTTATGTACTGAAATCATTACAGCCAATGTGTAATGCTATTTTATAAATGCACAAGCATTATTACATAAGTGTAAGGCAAGACTTTATCCAATAGAGAGCAGTGCAATAGATCCTTTATAGCAGTTGGATCAATCCTCATGGAACCAAACTGGAAAAGACAGGATAAGAATAAGGAGAATTGAGGGGAGAAGACAGGGGTGACACGTTTAGAATCTTTAAGCCTTTTGGAATATGAACATGAACATTATTTTATTAACGCCTCTTTCTATGACTACCAACATTCTGAGATATCTAAATTCAACTAATTTTTCGAACCTCTGATTTCCTCTTTGTGTGATGAGTTTAGTTGTTTTGAAAGTGAACAAATCCTACTATCCTTTACTCAGTTAATATTTTTAATAAAATATCTAATATACCTAGTTTACTACAGCTAAGGCAAAAATAAATATCAATCTTATTTTCACAATTCTAATTACTTTATCAAGTAAACCTCTTCCACTGTTATGTTAAAGAGCACTGGAAGCATTACATTTTTTCCATTCTTAACTAAATTTCAGCCTTGAAAATAATTTTTTGATACATTTATTCTTGAGCCAAATATCTTAAAATTGACCTGTTTCCAGTCTTTTCTTTCAAAACTTTTTGAAAATTATTCCCAATAAAAAAGTACTTATTTAAAATTTATTCTGTAGCTAAAGAATCATTAAAACCAGTGAACATGTGTGATATTTTTAGTGCAGATCCATGCATATTTCAATGTGTTAAAAAATTTGGGAGAAGCTGTTTTTCTATTGAAAGGGCATTACGGCATATTATTTCTAGCTGAACTTTAATCTCAAACAAAAAAGTTTATTCTGATGAGTTCAGACATAGTCATTGCAGTTGACATCCTCTGAACATTACCTCTGCATTGCTGTAAACCAACATAGATTGTAACACATAAAATTCTCTTATATATGATAGTCTATTTAGTAACTTACTTACTAACTAGACTAGTTAATAGTCTAGTATGTAGTAACTAGTGAAAAATTTCTTTTGTATCCTTTAGGGAGGGGGCATCTCAAACAGCCTGTTGTTGTAGATCTGTGCATTTCACACAAACCAATCAGGTTGGTCTAGTGGCTAACAAATGGTCATTGCAAATCAGCTGATTTTAAAGTTGACAGTTCTAAGGTTCAAGATCAAAGAAAGGCAGTTACTTTTATACAAATTTGAATACTAGATCATGTATACCGGTGTTCTTTGGTGGTTGGATTTAAATCAACCACACATTTCAGGAATGGTCAACCTGAGACTGTACAAGACTACACTCATACATATCATCCTCTGAAGTAATATCTTATGGTGGTTCCAGAGGCTAAACAGAAAAAAAAGGTTCTTCACACAACTGATTACACATTGTTACTTATCAAATTTGTAATCGTTTATCCCTTTTTCTTTCTTACTTCCTCTTACTTTTTAAAAAAATATTAATCAATATTTTTTAATACAAATATAAAATTAGCTTTCAAATAAATACAGTTTATTTCTTAACAAAAAATAAGCAGCACTTTGTAAAAATGTCAAATGGGATCTTTTTTCTTCTTACTCCAAAAATTATGAGCAAGTGTTTTACAACTAAAAAGCTATGTTCTTTTGAAACATAAATAAGAAAATCATTTTTTTGAACATTTACAAATTCTGAATAATTCATTCCATAGCAAATACTGCTTTGCTTTCTCACAATAATTTGTTAAAGAGTGTTTGTATAAGGAAAAAGGTTAATTCTATCTAATATTATTTCAATAATTTATTTTGGTTGCTAGTAATAAATTCAATTATTTTAATGATTTAGCAAATGTAACCTTTATTTGTATAATCCATACCGACAACATAACTAATACATGCGTGTTGTCTGCTAATGTTTTGTTTGAATTCTTTGCTTTATGTATTCTAAATAAATTGGCTATTTTATTCTTTTTCAAATTATAACTGGTGAATAAATGAGCACTTACACAAAATCCTTCATATTTTACATTGCAATCCTAATGAACACAATCCATAATTAGAATAAACTAATGTACCTGTTACAAATTGCAGAGGAAAATAAATATTATTTCTATAATTTGGTGCATATTCTTTTGCTTTGGTATGGTTTAAGAATAATTAATTTTCATAAATCTGATTTTATATAAATATAAAAATATGAATTAATTCATCATTTCTGTGAGCTTAAATTTTTAGTAACAATGAAATATATAAAATTTTAACGATGACTGAAATTGTGAGTATACATAACTATAATTTATAAATACAAGAGATTTAAAAAAAAAATTTTATTGTTGGACGATGCCTAATACAGATGGGGATACAAGTAATGTTGAAATAGAAGCTAGGCCATAGATGATGTGGCAATTCATTTTTTGAATCGTTTACACTGGCTGAATTAAATGATTGAAATTTTCTTTTTTCATACTTACAATACGGATTAGAGAAATGTTTTACAACTTTAATAATAAAACAAAAACAATGTCAAATTTTTCAATTAGATCATCTTAGTCGATCCGTGTAGCAGATACAATTTCCAACATAAAAAAATGATCCTTTATTGTAATATACTTAACAATTTTATTGTTTTTTTTAAACAGCAAAATTACAATTGTCTAACTCAAGCAATTCAGAACTTAACACAGTTCTAAAAATCATTTACGCTTAAACACTTTGTGAAATAATTCACTGTTATCCTTACTTAATAAAAGAGTATGAAAAAAAAAATAATCATGAGAGATTTACAGTAATTTTACATATTACATAAACAGTAATTAAAAAACTAATTTTCTATTACATTATTCGTTAAATTTGCAAGTTCAGACTGTATAAAGCCCACTCCATTTAGATATTTTTGAGCGAGTTATGAAACTAATTTTATATCTGCAACAGCCGAGACAAGGATCTCAGGTTTCAGTCTTAATGTCAATTTTTTTTTCTTTTCTTTCTTATATATACATTAACACAGATTGTTCTTTTACAATATACATAGTATGTATGAAAAGTTCTCTAACTAATTAAACAAAAATACATTTTTTAAGAAAAATGAATTTAATCACATCAGCCCTCCACACAGAACCCTGCTCTAGTTATACACTCGTTGCAGTGCCGGTAGAACCCGTCAAACTCTCTGAAGAAATCACTTTGTGGGACCATCTTCAACTGCTCAGTGCAAGCCCTTTGGATGGTGGGAATGTCGTCAAAATAGCGGCCTTTCAACTTCAACTTGAGTTTCAATAAAAGAAAATAGTCTGTTGGAGTCAAGTCGAGTAAATAGGGCTGACGAGATAAGGCAGTGATTTGATTTGCGGGGTAAAAATTATTAAAACTGTTGCCATGTGTACCGCGGCAAGAGTTCAACTGCCCGGATCCCAGTACTCGGGTCGTATTCGAAGTATGCGACACATCAGGCGTTTCATTACTTCCAAATAGAATTCACGGTTTGAAAAATTCATGATGAATCAGACCCTTTGAATCGAAGAATGCAATTAACATCGTTTTCACTCGATTTTTGCTGCTTGATTTTCGCCGGTCTTTGTTTTCCAGGACTCAACCAAGCAGCGGATTGACAATTCGTTTGCGGGACATGATGCAGCTGCTTTCATCGCCAGTTACAATTGTTTGAAAAAAATTCGGTCGCTATCGGCTGTTTCAACGAAGTCTTGAACGCAAGAAAAGACGCAGCCGTTTTTGTTCTTTGGTGAAGTGTGGAACGAAATGAGAGCACATCTTTCGGCGGTTCATTTTTTCTATTAGAATTGTACGAAGCGTGGTTTTACCGATACTTAGCTCTTCTGCTTTAGCCCGAAGAGTAAGATTAGATTGTTCGTACAGGAGGGCGCGCACTTACACAACGATTTCATCGTGAAAAGCTGTTGACGGCTTCCCGCTTATTCGTCGTCGTCCAACGACTCTCTACCGTCTTTAAACCGCTTCTACACGTGTATGTTATAGTACGAGTTGCGGTTTCATTACCGAATGCTTGCTGTATCACAGAATGAAGTTTCAACGAAAGAGTTTTGAAGTCAAACACAAAATTTTATCACGCTTCTCTGTTCAATGTCGTGGGCTTGCACAAGGTCACATGAACAAAACGTACGCGACCGAATATATTCGAGACTGGAGTGATGAAATTTTGTACACACACTCGTCGGTCATCGTACTACATAGTTCCTTGGTTGTCCGAGAGATGGCGATACTTGTATCGACTATAGAGATTAGTTCGGGAACTTTTCGTACTTACCGTCTAGTATTTGTAAGAATATGAAAAAACTATAGTTTGTTTGTTACAATCCAGAAGATAATAATAAAAACAAACAAAACATAAGTAACTGTACAAATTACTTATAGCAGAAAAAAATTTACATTTATTTATTCAATGTTTTTAGTGCTTAATATATTTTTTTTATCATCGTCAAAGAGAATGTAACAGCCAAGCCAAAAATTAAGATAAATTTATTTTAAATAAATATATTTCATTTTTTCTATTTTATTAAACAAAATTTGTTTGATATCTATTTGCTGATCCTTCATTTCCATGATCCCTATTCCCATAAGTTCATAAAGATTATTAGGTATTGTTATACTGAAATGAAATAATCAGTAAACTTTTCTTCTTGAATCTTATAATGTTATTATTACATATATTATAAAAATTAATTTGTGTTAGTATAAATATATAAGAAAAATTAAAAAATAAATTGTCCCAAAGATTTGAACCTGAGATTTTTCCTTATTAAATTTATTTTCAGTATGATGGAGCAAAGCAAATATGCTGGGGAATCGTCATCTTGAGAAACTGCGATATCCAGTGGCCACATGACTCCAGTTAACTGATACTTTTGGTGGTTTTCTTTGAAAAGCAGGATCTTCAGTACTAATTCTTGAAATATTGATGAACTTTAGTTATTCCTTAAATATTAAGGAATATAAGTTAAAAAAATTGCAACCATTGCAATAAAAATATTGGAGAAAGTTGTAAATTAGGGAAAAGATTTCAAGAATGTGTATTCATAAAGAGGTAGATAAATGATATATTTTAATTAAAAAAAATAAATTCAGTTTAAAAATGAAAAATCAAATTCAGAAAAACTTCAGTTTCTCTGAGTTTGATTATATTTTTCCATTTCTTTGGCCTAGCTGTTATAACTGTTTTGAGGATATCTAATTACAATAAATAAACAATATTTCACTCATTTTGTACAAATATATTTCATGATTCACATCTTTGCGTTCACATGGTGAACCTACAATGGTAGTAACATGGTGCTGTATTGTTAAAAGTCTAGTCAACTTTTAACATACATAATATGAAAAATGAGAATAATAATAATATGTTTACTTATTTTAATTTTTTTTTTTTTTTTTTTTTTATCATTTACAATGAATTTAATGTTACAATTTTTAGTTGATGATGAATGTAAGACAAATCCATAAAATATGGTAAATTTTATTTTTATCATTAAAATAAGAAAAAAAAACTACTTGGAAGCAAAATTACTAAATCATTCTCCACTTGTGATGTTCCGCTATAAAAGCTTACATACTAGTGGCAAAGAAAAAAAAAGGGTTAGTTAATTTTTCCAAAAGAAAATGCCAATATTAAATAATAATAGAAAAAATAAATAGATTATGTCCATGGCACTTTGCCGTTAACTAGATAAAATTATAAATTTTAAAAATTAAAAGATTTCTGATCTTTTTTTTATAAAGTACACTTAAAAAGCCATTTACTATAATATTGATTAAGCTCTAATACTTCCTTTATATATATGTATACTTATGAATTCAGAACAAATTTGCAATAAATGTTTTAATATAATACAATTTGTAAAATTTCAAAACTGAAATATTACATAAGAATGAATACAAGAAGATATTACAAATGTTAATTTAAATACAGTAATGCGTTTTTTCATACTATGTTTGAGTCATTGAAATAAATAAAAACAATTCACCACCTTTTTTTTTATAGTTATTATTATAGAATACATACATAAATTCTGATTTTTAAGCAGTGTTATCATTGGCCAGAAAGGTAATTTCAATATGTAGCCTGCTCTTACCTAGAAAAGAAAATTATAGATTAGAAAACATTTTTAAGGGCAATTTAAATTTTTAATACCATTATACATTTTTATAATGAAAATTTTTGCTGTAGACTTACATCAGCTGATATGCAATGTGGATTTCAGAAATTATTTTTCTAATTATTCTAAAATGAAAATGAACAACTTATACATACAACTAAGCCTCAATACTAAAAAGTAATTAAAAGTACAATTCTATGAATTTTAATCACTTATAATGAGAGTACGTTAATTATGATGCTCCTGTAAAAGCAAATCACTAGCTTTTAACCGATACATATTAATGATATCCTTCAAATAGCAATCTCTTTATGAGTACACATCAAAAGCATTTAATGATATTACTTCTAAAGTAGTTTAAACTTCTTATAAAGATCAAAACATTTGAGAAAAAATATTAATTTCAGCATTTTTGCAGAATTATATAATCAAACAAAATACTTATAGGCTGTGATAAGCAGCAGTGCTATCATTCACAAAGCACATGGATCTGACACAGTCTTGATTTGTCACATACTATTTAGCATTCAACTTCTGTACACATTATTAAATGCCCCATTTTCTTAGTCAAAAGATAATCTGTCCTAAATATTGTCTGTATTCTGAGAATTAAAGAAATATAGCAAATAATTTGCAATTTTTTTTAATTTTAGCAAATTTATTAAGGAATACTGTCCATGATCTAAGGAACTTTCACATTGTGCTAAATACTTGTGTAAAAAAAATAATAGCAATCTTGTGGAATATCTTCTCATATTCCACTACATTATGGGGCTTTCTTACACTCTGGTAACATAATAAGTTTTGTTTTTGATTTCTGTTTAACAAAAATAATGCAATGGATGCAGTAGTGATTTAATAAAGTTTGATCAGTTATAAAAGTAGTCCTGCAACAACACTTTAGAATCCATTTTTTTTTTTTGGGCATACTAAATGAATAAAGTTTAACTGGAAGAAAATGAGCTCCATTACATGTAAACTTGCAGGATTTACAATATAAGAAAAAATCAAACTGCTGATGATGTTCTGGTACTATATGTATAATACTTTTAATATTAATATAAAAGTTAATCAAAATTAACTTTAGTTTCTTTCTACTTTAAAGTATCATTCACTTTCCTTGAATAGAATTATACAAATTAATATAATCTATTTTTCTCTTGATTATAATAACAAATAATATATAACAGGGAAAGATATTGTAATGGGTCAAAATTTTGGTATCTGTATTTTTTTACATTCTTTATATTTTGAGATACCAAATCCAAAAAATATCCAAGGTACAATTCTGTATGCATCAGTATTTGTTTAATATTTCTGGAACAGTGAGCATATAACTTAAAATGGTGACACACAATGAGGTTTTATTACATTTTTTATGAATATCAGCCAAAGGGAAGGGCAGTTTCTTTTTAATCAATGGTGAAATTAAAAACTACCAAAAAATCTCACACAGCCAGCTGCTTTTTATTTATAATTGGATTAATTTGGTGATAATACACATAAATGAATCAATAATAAAATACAGTTATTAACTAATTTACTTTATGTCTTGCTTCCTGTAACATCTAAACTATAGCTTCTATTTTTACACAAGTATTTTATATGCTTATTTTCAAGCATCCTGGTAGAAAGATATCACAATAATTAGATAAGCAGGTTATTAATATAAAAAAATAAAATAAGTTTCTAGCTATGTTTATTTAAAACTTTTTTTTTTTTTTTAGTAATCTGGTGAGATGTAGTTCATAAATAATAAAATCCTTAGTCCTCAAAAATAATGCAACTTAAAAGATGAGACTGTATACTGTAGTGATATTTAATTCACTAGAAAGGCTTTTCACAGATAATAGTATAAGGAAATTTACTTATTCACTAAACCTGGCTAACAAGAATTTTCTGGGTCACCAAAAGGTTAACTTCTTTGTTTCAATTTATCATATGCAATAATTTCTGACTCACCTTGTATTACACCCATAATCTGTACAAGTACAATCTGAATTTCATACAGATCTTTATGAGAAATCAGCTGCTGGCTGGGTTTTGTAGACAAATGAGTATACTGAAATGACGATTGATGACAACTTTTTTCACAGTAATATTTTCCGGGGTATGCACAATACTTTCATCATACCCTTTTATTTGATTACAAAGTCTATTTATTTAGCACTGTTTAGCCATAATTGGATGACACAGAATTCAAATTTTAAATAATTCTATAACACACATTGTTGGTTTTGCTTTCACATTACGGCCTGATTAAATAAATATAAACTGAATGATAAAATCTTGATGATTTCAATACCAACAATTGCCTAACTCCAACATAATAATCCAATTCATTGGCCTAACTAATTAAGACCCTTGTATTAATTCATTCCTTACAAGCAAATTAACTTTAAAGCAATGGTTTATTTTAGTTGTCAATTTTTTTCTAGTGTTTTTCCACAGTGACCCTAGCATTATGGTTATAGCATTGTAATTTCTGGCAGTTTTCATTTTGATCTAAAAAAAATATTCTTTTGATTTTAAAGAGCAAATTAGATTTTCAATAGAGTTCATTTTAGCCCAAATGTAATATTTAAGGTGACCTCTCCCTCTACTCATTTTAACACTCACTTATTTTTGTGTAGGGTTATAATATTGCGACATCTCCACAGAGTTAAATTCTTAGGATTGAAAATATAACGCATCATTTTAACATAAATCAATAATCAAGTGACAAAAGTACCACATGAAAATTGTTTTATTTCAAATGCGACCGATATGATAAACCATATTTATTTAATTAATAAATCATTTCTATATATTTAGCCATTTCATATATTTCTTTCGTAAGTACATAAAATATTCCATTTTTTATACAAGCACAGAAGATTTATATCACTTAATGCTGGTGTATTCTGTATCTATGAGGTGGTAAGGAGTTGGCAAATTATGACAACAATGTAATGAGAATTGCAAAAATGCAAATGTTAAAGTTTTATTCATTTTATCTTTGAAGGTTTTTTTTATATGGAACTTGCATTACACTGTATAGTTTAACACATTGCTAGGACATAATGTCTATAAGCAAATTCTATGTGATGTTTTGTTTCATTTTTGATATTGGAAGCTTTTGTACATGGTATCCAGTTTATTTCTCTAAACAGGAGTGATGAATTTTTATTTTTGTTTATTATTTGAAGAAAACAATGATTGCGTTGTAATATTCACTTGTTTGTCTACATATTTCATAATGTTATTACAACATTTCACATAACTGGAGTATAAACAAGTAAAAATGTCGGTGAAATAAATTTGGCCAGTTTATCACTGAAAATTCATTTTTTAAAAATATTATTTCTTTTTAATTATGCGGTGCAAGAGACACCTCATCTATTAGTCTCTCTTAGATTAATAACATTCATTATACAATTACAGTGCTTAATTTGACGAAGAGAACGAAGATATCACTTACAGGGCTAAATAACACCTATACTTCGGTGGACTCAGCTCACATAAACAATATCAGTGTATATTTAACCAGTATACAATATTATAATTAACCAGGTGAAGAAAAAAAACAATTTTATCTCACTGGATGGTTTAACAATGATATTTCATTTTAGGGAGAGTGGCTCATTTCGGGTCACCTATATTCATTATATTTATTGTATTATAACATGTATACATTATGGCAATCCTCTCAATATAAATGTTAATTCAGGATATTCAAATTTATTCTTTTAAAACTAATAATTTTTTTCCTTATGAATAATTCAAATTTTGTAAAAATTATTTGAATTTAAATACAGATTGAAATAACAATTATTAATATATAGAGCAAATCAATTTAAAAGTAATCTAATCATTTAAAGGTTTATATATATATATATATTTTTTTTTAAGATAAAAATTAACTGATTGCAGAATGTTAGTACAATAGATGGTAAGTTAATATCTAAAAATGTTTCTCACTCATTATATGCAATACATTCAACATTACTAATGTAATTGAAACAAATTTAAGAGATGTTTTATAAATACTTAATATAAAATCTAAAATTTACTTATGAAAATCTAGAAACATGAGAGTTATTCTCCAGCAATTTTATTTATATATGCAATATTAATTCTTATAATGTGCACAATATACATTCGAGCAGTCTGATATTATTAATGAAGTTAAAGTGAGAACACAAATAAAAAATTTTAAGAGCGTCATCAAACCTATAATCAACTGATACCAGACATCTGATCGAATAAGCTTTTTAAATGTGAAAGGGAAGAAAGTTAACACTGTGATGAAAAATGTAGATAAATCAATCTGTCCATGCATTTGGTTCTAATGGATACCACATTTAGGATGAGACTTGATTCTCTTCATTCTTTAATATAACCTAAATTTTTAATCCTACAACTATGAATTTAAAAGTAAATGTGAAAACAAATTTTTGACTGGTTACACTGTGCTGAAAGCAATTTCATTTCAGAGGTCTAGCAAATGCAAGAAACAAA
>JAAAKQ030059810.1:12853-27784 GCA_010016005.3 Zanna intricata
GATAAATATCATTAACTTCAACTCATTTTTTTTTTTTAGACTTATCTGGATAATTACATTTCAACTTACAAAAAACTGAGATGACCTCTGATATTTTGTTTATTATATTATACAGACATCATCCAAGTAATAAATTCATTGGAGCTCTAACACAATCTGCTCAAATTTGATTATTTATTTAATAATATAAATATTTACTATATGAACATGTAAAAAACACCATATAAAGAATGCTAAATCTAACCATACCGATGTTATTTCAACCTTTTTAAATGCAAATACACTTTGTTTAAAGAATATTTTTCTATAAAAATACTTTGCAACAGTAATAAAAATTACAGAAAATGTCCATCTAGTGGCAAGTCAATCAAACATTTTTATTTTATGAAGTTACTTTTGTTACATCACTCTGCCAGATGTAATAGAAGGGTTTTTAATTGTTTCAACACAAAAAATTTATATCAAACAAGATTTCTTTTTTAATTTAGTTTCACTTTCATAAATCACTAAGTTTGTTTACATTAAGTAATTTACTCAATGTTCAGTCAAACAAATTTCTACTTTGATTCAGCGGATGAATTTAAAAATATCTTCATTTCTTCAGGCTAAAATACAAAATATCACAATATTATTACTGTGAATTCTTTATTTGTATGATCATTGAAAAGAAGGCAGCATTTTAATAGAAAACAGTCAAGGGAAAATGTATCTTTTGACGTCGTCTATATTATTGTGAAATTTATGCAAGTGGTGTCATCTTAACATAAATTTGGACTAGAATACTTGTGGGCAATCTTCATCAAAAACAAATTCTTAATAGATTTATCAAAATTATTTCAAATCATACAGTAGAAAACTTCATGATTTTAGATAATGAAATAATTACTCGCTGTATAGAAAATTGACTACTCATATAACAGCTCAATAATACTTTTTCATTTAATACATTTACAGTGTTATTATACATTTTTAAATTCATTAATTACATAAAAGTTATTAAGGAAACTCAAAGTGCAACGTTAAATGTATTAAAAAAAAAAATTGTATATATAAAATAAAATAATTACTTATTAAGAAATCTTATGTCTTTGGTGCAATAACATTAGTAATAATGAAGTTTAGACAAAAACTATTATAAATAAAACCTGTTCAAGAAGAAAAAAGACTAAACAAGTATTTTTTTATAAATTGAAAGTTCTCTCAATGGATTAAAAAAAAAAAAGTTTCCTTTTTTTTTTAATAATACTTATCTGAAGTTTTTTGTTAAAAATTTAAGTAATAGTAATAATAATGCCTGTATAAACATAAATAATATACAATTTACTTTATGCTAAGATAATGAAGTAGTAATTAAATTTTTATATATTAATAACAATTCATGACTATAATATTAATGTACAATACCATATAAAAGGGAAAAAACCTGTATTGATTATGAAATGCATGTAATAGTGAGAGTACAAATAATATAAACAATCCTAAACAGCATTTTATTTTCCATTTTAAATAGATATATTACTAAACTACTACAGCTGCAGCAACAAACAATTAAAAAACAAAAAAAAAAAGTTCTAAAAATTATAATAATTACAATCTAAATTAATACTAAAATATAAATTAAATTATCATTATTGTAACCGGGTAGCAATACAATTTTCTTCTTTTTTTTTAAAGAAGAAATCAATAAAAAATATTTTATTATTCTATTTCTCACTTTCTTTTCTTCTATGCATTAAAAATATTTCAAACATTATCAAGATCATACAACTTCTAAAAACTGTATTGAAAGCACAACTGAATGTATTAAGGAACGACAAAAAAATGTGACAAATACAATGTAGAAAGTAAAATTTGTTTGAACACAACAATGTTCAAAGATTGACCTAAATTATGATATCTTACAAGGATTTCTCTTTTATAGATAACATAAAAAAAATTTCATAATTTCACTGGGATATTAAGTATGATCTTAGATAATTTAATTACTTAACAAAAAGTTTTCAATGGTAATCTTCTTAAAAGTTCTGATTCATAAGACATTATTTTAATTTATTTCAAGTTGAAGTGGAATCTTAATATTTTTTGCGATTCACATATTTTTCTTAGTCAAGGTTAAAATTAGACAACTAACATTTCTATAAAATCCTGACCCTATTACGTTACATTATCCTAAGGTTTTATACATCATACTCTTCCGTAATACATCTCAGTGGCCTGTTTTAATTTTTCAGGCATCTTCATTTCTACTGTTACAACTACTTTTATAGTAATTAGTAATCAAACACGAAATATAAACTCATGTTATATTTAAATCATTTTCAAAAGAAAAATATTTAATGAAGAAAAGACAAATTATTCACAACGAAAATCGTAACAGAACATCTACTTCTCGTAACCAACAAATTGGCTTTGAAACAAATGAACTGATAATTTATAAAAAAAAAAAAAAAAGAGCAGGTATTTTACTTAATCCAAGAATTGCAAATATTCATCAGGCTATTTCCATTTTTTGTACAAAAGTTACCATATGTGAATTATTAAGAAGATCTTTTGCATATTACAAAATTTACTATTTACATTATTATACTAGACAATTATCCTGTTACTAGTGACCTAAAATTATTTCAACTGGTTTACTGGAGTGGTTGGTATGTTCAGGTGGACTGATATTTATCATCAGTTAGTATTTTTTAACTTTGATTCCTTTAGAGCTTTGTCTTATTTTAGCATTAATTATAATCTTTTAATTTTTATTTTATTAGCAAATGCTGAAAAGCAAAAATCTTTACTTTCTATTTTACTTTTATGCTTTGTGCATACTTTGGTTTTTTAGTGCTCTATGTGAATTGCAAAAATTATTTAAAATTTTAAGTATTTCAATTTTTTCATTTTACTTGTTTTTTTCAAAATTAATTTTTTCTTTTAATGCAAACAGCGATATTAGATTGGCTATTTGACTATTTTTTGGCATAATAAATACCATATATTATTTTAGTACATAATATTTGCACTATCTAATAAAATTAATAAAAAAATCTTGGCTGAAAAGATAAAATATTGACTTGACACGCTACCAAAAGTGGAATAATTGAGAAATCTTAATTTATAATCCACTTTGCATAATTAACCATGCTCAAAAGATACAGTTTTGTCCACCTAACAAGAGAAGAGCAAGTACACACAAATGTTTTTTTACCAGCTTCAATGAAACAGTGCCACGAATGAGAAGATTTGAAAGATATAACTATTTTAATAATATCAATGGTTTCGAATATAATGGTAAACATATAAATTATTAGAAGCATTTATTGAAAAAAAAGGAAAACATTTGGGTATAAAAGCTAACAGTTTATGTTATAACTTGATGGTCATTTGGAACATTTAAGGATGTGACCAATGACCAATGGAGGCAGTGAAGAAAGGAAAAAAATGGATGTTTGAGTGCTTTGATGCAAACAAGATCCCAAAAAATTGATGGTAGTATAGCAAGGAAAGCAGTAGGATGAATATTACCAACAGTAAATACTAACCTTTTTCAGTAAGAGTATCTGGTATCTAAAAACGACACTTTTTCAGCAAACAGAAAAACCTTGATCCCCCTGGGTAGTGAGCAGATAACTCAACAATGTAAAAAAAAAAAAGAAAAAGAAAAAAAGGAGGGCTACAAAACCAAAAACCAGTCTCTGATGTATGTTTTTTTTTGGATTAATATAATTTAGTAAGAGGCTGGAGAATAAAAATAAAATGGCATGGATATTTTGAGGTAGATAGAATGATGAAAACATTTATCATATTCAGTAAAAACAAAGAGAAAAAATATTTTTTCATTTTTATTCTTTCCTTGCCTGAAAGATTAAACAATAAATCTTGTTAACATTTTATGATTTTTGAGTCAAAATGGTGGATAACTATGCACACAACTTTCTGAACTTTTTCCTTCTTACTAATATGAATACACAAAGAAGTGAGCATGTGAATAAGACCAGCCGATCTTAAGATGTGAACAGACTATTAACCTGAACAAATAAGTATTATTTTCTGGTCAACTCTCATAATAAAAGAATAATTGAATTACAAAATACATTAAACTGTTTCCATGCCAGAAGTAGAAAGGAAGAGATAAGCTTTTATTCAATGTTAAATAATTTAGCGATTTAAAAGGAAATAAAAGTATAGTATATTATGTAATCAAATAAATTAGTCATCAAATCAAATAAATATACTAATAAGAGAAAGCTTATGCAAAAAAAAGAATAATACCATATGCATTAAATATATAACACTGAATATGCATCATGAAGATGGTATATATATATATATTTACAGAGATAATAAAAAAAAATGATTTAACAAACACAATCAACTGATAATTTTTTATTATGTTACAATAGTAATATTAAAATTAGGCCCTAATATATGTAAAAAGACAAGCGCTAAAAAAATAAAATAAAAAAAAAATAATAACAATAAAAGCAGCCAAAATGCCTTGCCATTAAGGAATTTATTATTTTTTTAATGCACTATAATATAAATATTATTATTAAAAATCATAATATTATTTCTTGAAAAAAATTCTACATTAACTACAGTGGCAGTGGTATTTGCCAAAATAAATATTATTATTACGCATAACATATTCATATCCAAACATTTCAGTAATTAAATTTTTTAATTGATAAAATAACAATAATTATAATTAACATCATTACTATAAACTGTATAAAAAATGAATTATTACTAAAGTTAACTTTAGAAAATGAACCAAAATCTATTTAACTGTAGTTATTTTATATTATAGAAAATAGACAATCTGCAGTCATTTTATGTGCTTGTAAAATTCAAAAACTGATGACGATGCTACCAATATGTGAATAATCAATAATGCAATAACATTTTTACTACAAAAGCAGCACCAGAAATTAAATATTTATATATTATCAATAATATATGTACAAAACAACATCAAAAAACCTCCTCCTAAAATAATAAATAAATTTTTTCACAGGAAACTTTTGGCAGAAAATTTGAATTGGATAAAAAAAAAATTACATTAAAAAATCACCAACAAACAATTTTTAAACATGTTCAATAACAAAGTCTCTCTAATAAAAGATAAGATTTTAAACATAAAAATAATACAAATAAAAACAGAACAAGACATAAATTTAAAAAAAAAAATTATCCAACACCACATACAAAAAAAAAAAAAAAGTCTATTTTACTCAATTAGATATAAATATAAAGATTATAGTAAAACCTGTCCATGACATGATTGCCTGGACTGAATAGCAATTGATTTTTTTTCTCAAAGAAAAAAATATGTACACATAAAACAAGAAAATAAACATAGAACAACAGTCTTATGTCATTTATTTATTTTTTTACAGAAAGCTCAGACAAGATGAACAAATCAAGCTGCCAGAGATATTTAAAAAAAAAAAATGAATTTTATGTGTATTTTTTATAATTCATTCAAGCCACTTTTTCAAACCAAGTAGGTTAGTTGTTTCCCTAAACATAGCTCAATGATTTCTACACATGATATTTGTATTCCATAACAGTATACAAATTTCTGAGTGCTTTCTTATTTGGTTTCATTATTTTATAAGCATTACTGTTATAAAATGACTAATTTACACTGGGTTCAAGCGATTCTGAAGTCACTCTGAATCTGACAATGATGAATTCTTCAACCGTTGGCAAGCAAGTATGCATCTTTATCTAATGATATTAACGGTGTGAACAGATTATCAAACAATAATGGGGAAGACATACTGGATCCTGAAAATGAAGTTGTAGATTATCTATTAATAGTTTTGGCAAACTTGAAATATTGCCATTTTGAACAAAAAATAATGCATATAATATAAATATTAATAATCCTGTAAATAATGATTCCTGTATCCATTTTTGCACTCGTTTAATCTGATTTGCTAATTCCTTGACTTTTTGGAGAGACTACAAATATAATGTGAGCAGCTCACATTTACTGGGGAGTTCTGGCCTTCAGTATAATTTACCACTTCAGAGATCCATTTATATTAATTGAATATTCTTTCAAGAAGTTTTACATCTCACTGTATTAGAAACTAAACACAATATTAAACATAAAATATTTCCCATAACTATTTATCAACACTTGAAATAAAAAGATCAACAATGAGAAATTGATTGGTGTGACAAACAAAATCAAAAATTCTTTGGTATACTCATGATATTTGGTACATCTCCATCACCAAAAATGCATTTTTTATATACATTAATGAAAAGATGTGTTTTATTATGACAAATAAGACCTTTAAATCTGTATCAATTAATTTCAGCTGCTTACCATTTTCTGGTAATGTCCACAGGTAGTATACCACAAGCAGGATATTAGTGGAGGCTATGCTTTAATTTGTAAGATTGTAAACTAAATTGTCTAGGAAACAAGAGCCAATTGAAAGAAAAAATGTAATATTGTCAGCGATACACCTTAATAATAGCAAGAACCAGTGGTGTGCTAGATCATTTGAAAGCAATAATGTATCACTGGAAGTGCACTATGTTGTTTAAGTTTTAACATAGCAGCTTGAATTTTATATTACAGAATTTAAATTGCATACATAATAAAAGCATTATAACATTAGTTCAATGTTATAATGCTAATATTTTATAACCTTATTTTTACGCTCTTGGGAGCAAAACTGTGCTCACATTACTTCACAGAATTATGATTGCTGAAATTTTAACTTTAGTAAAATTAATTTATGTTTTTTTATTCTTTTTTTGTATTAACATTTATTTAAATCTTTTGGAAGTCAAAACAATCAAAAATTTTAATATTTTTGTTTGCAGACTTACTTTATATCTTGGACTTTTATTTTTTTAAAAAATATGTCCAATACATTATTTCTTAAATATAAATAAATTCTGAAAATATAACAGAGTTTATGCACTGCTATTTACAATCAAAATAAACAAATTCTTAATGGTCTTTTTCTCCATTAACAAAGATACATTTTTATTTATCTGTTCATTAGGCTTTTCAATATATGAAACAGCTAGATGTTTAAATCTTAAATTTACCAAATATAAGAGTGTATGTCGCACAGTTCAACAAAAACAACCCTCTTCAGGAACATATTTTTCATTATTCAACAATTAAAAAAGAATAATTTTATACGGAACATTTTAATCACTTTTCTTATGGCATGAACCAATTTAATTTTATACGCACACACAGAAATCACTGAAAATATTAATAACCGAATTGAAACTGTCACTAAAGAAAGAATATCTAATTAAAAATAAAAAAACAACTTTTTAAAAAGATTTAAAAAAAAAATAATATTAATAATTTTTAAATTAAATTTTAAAGTAAAACATTTTTTTGGCCTATTGAAATTTCATAATGGACAGGTTTTTACACTACGTAAGATATTAGAATAAAAAATTGTTTACAATATCTTTTACTGATTTTAGAACCATATTAAATAACTGATGATTTTTTTTCTAAATTCAAGCCAAGCTATTTAAAGAAAAAAAAAATATATACACACACAAACAGAATTAAGAGTGAAAAGAAAGCTAACAAAAAATATGTAATCAGTCAACAATATTAATAAATAAGTACCCATCAATATATAAATTCAAATATTCAGACTTCACAAATTTATCTTTTACACAGATTATCAATCGAATTGCAATCTAAAGAAAATGGATTAAAAGAAAAAAAATTTCTTTTAAATTTCCTATATTTTACACTTATAAATACAAATAATTTTTTTTTCTTTTTTTTAAATTAATATAATTAAAATGTAATATTATTTATAACAATATATTTATATATACAAAAAGGAAAAAAAGTACATTATAGGCTACTAAACAATTAACAAACTATACATAGGAATATATGAGTTTTAGGTATTAAAAAAATACTGCACAAATTTAAAAAAAAAGAAATTACGTTAAAGTAGTCGTAATCTATGAATTTGTATAATCATAAATAACTTAATATTTAACAATGTTGCCTCCCTAATTTATTAATAATTAAATATTAACACACATAGAGGCTGCATTTAAAGAAAAAAATATATATACAACATATTATTGGGTGCATGGAAAAAATTACCAAACTATCATCAGTCCTATAATACTTATTGCAGAAAATCAACTTTCTTGAGACAGTTATATTCTGCAAGCAATAACATTTTATCTTGCTTAATTATTGTTTTAGAGTAGTTTTACTTTTTAAACACAATGGCATTGTCTGTAATTTTTAATAAATCAGAATTCTAAAAATACTAGCAAGTAAGTAAATGAACATTAAACTCTGGTTTTACAGTCAGGAAAAGGTCTACTGTTTTAAGATAATGATATCTTAAAAAAGTCAGCAGATGAATGTTTATCAGACATTTAATGTTTTGGATAAATAAAATGTTTTACTTGTAACATTAATTGATGCCATTCATATTGAAAAAGTTCATTCTACATAGTTAAATATAAAGTTCCGGTTTTACAACAAAATTACAAAAGGACCACTACATATATATTTGTAGACAAACACATCCCCAAAAATATAAAATATTATGCACTCAGTAGCAGCAGATATTGTTTTATACATCTTCAATGTAGATAAACAAGAAAGTTATATCAGAATCTGTTAAATGTTTTGGGCTATGCCAATAAAAATCATAACTTGATTAACAGCATTCATCACCAATGATGAAAAACACCGGCCAACAGTAAATATGTGAACAAATAACATGTAATTTAATATATTGATGGAGTGCAATTAAAAAATTTGGGATGGTTGATAAAAAATGCATGTTACATTTTCCTTAATTTTCAACAAATCTAATTAAGCAACATAGTATGGCAACCTTACAGTAAACAAAAACCAAAAGGTTATAATCACCAGAACAAGCAATAACCAAACAGCATCAAAAAACACTACACAGTAGTACTATAACATGTTATTGAAATAAATTTTGTATATTCTAAATGCACCTTTTATTAAACTAATTTTATTATCAGCAAAAACTTATTTCCAATAAGCAGAATATTGATTATTTTTTATTATTTCGTCACATATATATTACATTATTAGTCATCTTATTTACTTTTTTTTTTCATAACAAATATCGGAAATAAATTCAATAAATAAAATATTTAAAAAAAGGAATTCTATTTTATAATCATACCAAATACAAACCATCGTTATTAATTTTTAACTAAATTGATGGATTCTCAATATTTCATATAACACAATAAATACATGTGCAAATAAAATAGCACAGAACTGATATTGTTAATTTTATTACTTAATTCCTTTATTATAATTAGACTTAAATTGAGTAATACATATTCTTATATTTTTTTTTTAATTTGATAATTTATATATTACGTTTGGCTTTTATAAATATAAAAATAATAACAAGTACTGAAACCACAATTTAATAAAAATTATAATAGTACTAAGAAAACAGAATAAAACAAAAACTAAAATGATTTATATACTGGTATTGTAAATGAATGATGATATACAGAAAACAAGAAAAGAAAAGAAGGAATTAATATTAAAAAAAAAAGAAAGAAAAACCCATCATCTCAAGAAAAAAAAAGGAAGGAGAAAAACTGGAAAATGCAATCGTATGATCTTGTATAGGTAACTATATGTAATAGTAACAAAGCGATTTAATCAGTGAAAAGACTCCATTGCAGTATATAAGAATATAACTAATTACTGTGTGAATAATGATAATTAACTATGAATGAAAATAAACAATCAACTGAATCAAAGATGGGAATGTACTCTAATTAAAAAAATAAATAAACTTAAAAAGAAGTATTACAATGAAAATGATATTATGTTAATGATTTTGATAACTGTGATGCAAATGAAAATGATGACGCGAATAAAGATTTAATAAAAGAGGATGAAGGAAGATGTGATAATAATAGAGAGTGTAAGGAGGAGGATAGTGAGGACTTACTCTGTGTTCAGAGGAGAAACTTGCCAAACAATATGCCGAGTAAGCCCATGCCTAAGGCAATACCGATATAATAGATTGAAGATGTAGCTACAACGGGTGTGGGTACAGGTGTAATCGAGGAAATTTGGGCTGTTCCACCACTCCCAGTATAAATTTGATGGTGCAGCTGAAGCAGCTCCTCCTAAAATATAAATAAAAGACAATTAATTAAATAAAAGATCATAAAAAATTAAACAAAAAAAACAAGTAAAAACAACTAATTAAATGAAAGTCAGTACCAAGCGTCAAGTAGTGAAAAAGTTAACTCCTATCTAACAACCTAATGATTTGGGGAAAACATTACAAATTGAAGAATGGGCAATAGGGATAACATAGCATTCTTAAAACATCCTGATATCATATATTTCCCATAGGAATTTACAAATTAATTTGAAGCAACAGATTACCCACTGGGCTGGTCTAGTGGTTAACTTATCACAAATCAGTTTATTTCGAAGTTGAGAGTTCTAAGCTTCAAATCCTAGTACAGGTAATTACTTTTAAATGAATTTGAATACTAGATTATGGATACTGACGTTCTTTGGTGGTTGGGGTTTAATTAACCACATCTCAGGAAGGCTCGACCTGAGACTGTATAAGACTAAACTTCATTTACATTCATACATATCATCCTCTGAAGTAATACTTTATGGTGGTTTTGGAGGCTACAAAAAAAGAGAGAATCAACAGATTTATGAAACTGATACTTTGCTGACATAAACACTCGCAACGATTTCATTGCAGAGAGCATTTATTAGTAGCAAATTAACCCAACAGTTAATTGGTGTTAATAGGTAAAACATATAAAGCTTTATGCAAATTTATTAAAACATGACTATATTTTATTTTTTTTAAATTACACTATCTGTTAATTGGTAATAATAAGTAAAACATAAACAGCTTTATACAAATTTACCAAATCACAAGTATGTTTTAATTTTTTTCAAAATGAAATATCACTTGCTTTACGTCTTTTTATGTCAATCAGTAGTATCTGTTTAAAAATGTAGATAAGATAAAACTGAATTGTTGTATATCTATTCTTTTAGTAATTTTAAGAAATTAAAATAAACTTAAAGACCTTGATGTTGCCATATTTATAACTCATAATTTGAAAGTTTGCTGCCAGAGAGTAAACTAGTAAAAAAACAACTTCTAAACTTCATTAGTGGACCATAAAATACAGTGCGATAAAAAAAAGGACTAGAGAACTGTTTTCAGGTTAATCACAAAATAGCTTCACAATGCATTGTTCACCTATTGCTTATTTACCTATTAACTCCACTTCAAAAAACTAAAATCAATGAAATTGCTGACGAATTACAAAAAAAAAAAAAAATTAGAAATCATATGAAAAATTAAAAAAATGTTAATTATAAACACTGTTTACTTTAATTTCCTAAGAAACTTAAGCATATATTTGAAGTGGAACATTTAGGTCACGGCTAAGATACGAGGAACACCCTTTTTCTTTTTCTGTTTACCACCATAAGGTATTACTTCAGAGGATGATATGTATGAGTATAAATGAAGCATAGTCTTGTACATCCTCAGGTAGACCTTCCCGATATGTGTGGTTAATTGAAACCCAATCGCCAAAGAACATCGGTATTCTCGATCTAGTATTCAAATATGTATAAAAGATATTAGGAAAGTATATTTGGAAATGTCACATAAGTTTATGTAAGTATAAGTTACATGGCAACAAGGCCATTATTTCTTATATTTGCTGATTGATACATCCCAAACACTTTTCATAAATAATCCAAAAATAAAAAGAAATATGGTATTGTATCATTGCTGTTGTCATCAATTACTTGGTTATTTTATGATCACAAACCTTTAAAGTTTAAGACAGAAATGATAACATAAGCTAGTGATATACATTAAGTGTTACAATACTAACCTATTAGAGGTCATGCTATATTTGAAGTTAATGCGGCAATGTATTTCTAACAGAAGGGCTACGCTGAGCAGCATTTCAATATCACATGCTTCAAGAAATCAGAATTTAATACTCTTAGTAATATATTAATAAAAACCCTTCACAGAAAACTTGGCAGTACAGCTAAAAGTTCAGTGGGATAAATTTGTTATGCCACACAATTCTGGCGATAGATGAGATTGTTCCTTTAGGAATAATCACTATTTGTTATGCCACACGATTCTGGGGATGGATGAGATTGTTCCTTTAGGAATAATCGCTATTCATTATATTAATTAAGAAAGTATTTCTGCAGGCAGATTTCAAAGTAACTTTCTAATAACTGAGCAGCATCCACCTCAGTAAAAAAACACTTATACCAAAGTATTGTAGGCAACACAGGTAATTCTTCCTAGAAAAGGCTTTACTTCTTCAAGTTGTTTTGTGATTTGCTGCTGGTAATCCATCATTTTTAACTACCCTTTTCATTATATTTTATCCCTTCTTTTCTATTATGAGTTCTTTGAATGTAGATATGACACAACATTGAGAAATAATATTTTCAAAAAAGTCGCACAATGAAGATTATATTTCAGCATGCCATTAATTCTAGGAATGAATGGTTCATTATGGATCAGCAATGACCTACTCTCATCCTGGGCTACTTTTATTCCCTGACTGAGGGCTTATATGTGGGATGGTTATTCTTACCCAGAAGTAGACTGGTCCTACTTGTGGGTAGGTTTTTTGTCTTTTCTGTGGCTCCTCTGGTGGTCCTTTCATACCACCAATTAGCAAAACTCAGGTTCTCAGGTTTTATAAAATCAGCATTTTATAAAATTAGAGCTGACAGATACAGATCCATCATGTTGCATAGAGTAAATTTTCTAAACTGATTATATTCACTTTCAGTGAAGTCTGAGGGATTAATACAATAAAAGTTCAGCAATTTGGAGTTATTTAAGTTTAACTGGGGTTTAGAAGTGTACAGTCTAGCACTGTTTAATGCAGTGGTGAAAGAAACAAGACAAAATTATTGAAGAAAGACAAAATAACTGACCAGCTATCATTTATTTTTTATATTAGTTTGATTTTTTTTAACTCTCAATAGCATTACTTCACCAAAACAGTGAATATTGTAGTAATTCATTGTCATGACCTTTTTTCTAGTTCAGCATTTAATTTTTAGTGAAGCTGTTAGATAAGTAATGGAACTGAAGCAATCAGTTTTCTTTGTTTACTGTGAATGTGAAGATTCACAAAACAATTTTAATTTCATTTTCTCTAGTGATCTAATTAAATATTAAATGAATAAGGGTCCCCAAAATTAGTACCAACAAACATTATGACCACTGTGACAGAAAAATAACCATGATACAAAATGAAATATAAATATACTAGTGGAAAGAGGTTTATTAAAAGATTAGAATATATAGACATTTACTGTGTAAAATTCAGCACTCTAGTGCAAATGAAATGCTTACTTTAAGAAGCAAATTCTCTTGCCGCAAGCAACTTTCTTCTGCCCTAAGATGTTTAACTTCCTTTGCTGCCTTGGCTAATTCACCTCCATCATGATTCACATTTGCCTAAGAAACGAAACAAACAAATATGTAAAATTAAATAAACATATTAAAGTATGAATGCAAAATTAAGTAAATTATCTCCTAGCAAATATTTAGTTAAGTACTGGATCAGAACCATTTTGTGGTGTATGATGCTGCTAAAACTAAAATAAAAAACCAATTAAAACAAAGTAATTTTCATGTGAACCCACATTCAACTATATTTAACAGACTTCATATTAAAGAGCCCAGTAAAAAAAAAACAGTGAAATAAATCTCTTAGATTGCAAAAGCTATTTCTAAGGAAGGTTGAACGAAGTACCTTCAGGAATCATTTTAAATTATCTATCAGTTTTTTAAAAGATCCAATATATAAAATATGTTAAAGATTCAATAAGACTGGTGGGCATGTATACCTTGAGTATGAGAAACCAAATAAACAATAACTAGTAGGCTCTCTCCCAGTGAAGATTTTGGTTTTATCAGCTTGGTCCTGTATCTTGCCAAGGACATAGAATGGTTAAATTGACTCAAGTAAAAAACATAATATATTATCAAAAAATTAAAATTTATTACGAAAATAACAAAAGGTCAAAAAACTATATGGAAAATTATTATCTGTGCTATTGAACAAAATTTTTAAGTCATGTGAATTTCCTCTTTGTCATCAAGCCACAACTGAGAAAAGTAATCAAAAAATTGTCTCTCAATGAATCAATCAAATAATTAAATTATAGTTTTACAATTACCTTTCTTAGCAATTATTAAATAGGAAAAACGTTAATAAGGATAGTAAATAATGCTTACTGAATCTCCAATTCGTCTAGTTTCATCGCTTGCAGTTGTCAATTCAGAAGGTGCAGTAGGGTTAGGAGTTTCATCATCAAGAACAGGCATTTCAAACACACATTTCAGTTTTGAATCCATTAAGCTTTCTGGATCTACCTCCTTCCACTAACAGAAACATATTAAAATTAATTAATATATTTTAATTATATATAACTGTTAATACTATATCAACAATTTAAAAAAAATGAAAACATGAAATATAAATTGCAGGAAAAAAGCCAATAAGGAATTGCACAATTTTCTCAGTCAAGCCAGTCATGTAATTCCTTTCAATTCAATCAAATTAAGCTCTATTTATTCTTTATGATAAAATAATCCATTATTATTAAAAAAAAGAATTATGAATTTATTTTTTTTTACCACACAAGAATATATGAAAAAATATTAACAAAACATTTTCAATTAACCAGCTTCAGTTATATCTTAATAGACAAATTTAAAAAAGCAAGTATTATAATTAAATTTAATGATTTAAAAGACTTTTCTTTTACGAAATACAAATTATTTTTTTGATTATATTTAAATATTAGTATATTAGAATTCATCTTTGAAAAAAATAATTAGCCTTTTTGAAAAT
>JAAAKQ030059811.1:0-13491 GCA_010016005.3 Zanna intricata
ATCAGATTTTTTAAAAACATATTTGTTAGCCGTGACAATCGAATGGTAGTAGACGATCTGATATATGACAAGTCACACTCAAAAATGTAACAATCATTATCAAGTATAACAAGGATCTCATTCCAGTAACAGACTTACTAAGAAAATGAAGAGAAAGATATTTCTGTAGCGTTTTTCACGAAACAAAAAACACAGGTGATGTTGAAACCTGAAAATGAGATCTTTATTGACTTTGTAGGAAATGGTTATTCGTTGAACTCTGAGGGAAATCGCTGATTTATTCTTCAAATACTTTACATTTGTCACAACTATAAAAAATATTGTAACAGACTTAGCACTTTCAGATTTTTATTATCAATTTAAAGTCAGTAAATTTCTGTTAATTGGTTTTAATGGTGCCAATTTCTAAAAGTGGAAATTTTTAAAGATATATTGAAATAATGTAACTTTTTACTTAATATTGCAGTTTTCTTTGTAATTCAGTTTTTTAAAGATAATTTTATTTCATGATCTTATATCTCACCTTGTCCTGTATGTATAGTAATAATTATTCTAATAACAATAGTAATAATTTCTATTTTCCTTTTTTCACAAAATTGAGGTATCATTGTACAAAAGTAACTTCTTAAAATACACATAATATTTTAAAATGAAATGTAAGTAATAAAAAAAAATTTACTTTTATTAAAAGTAATAAAAAATGTTATATTTACAATTTATTTTTAAATTCAGAGAAATGTAAATTAGTATCTTTATATAAAAAAGAAAAGAAAAGCATATCTAAGCTATATAGATTTTATAAGAAAACAACCAGTATCAGTTTATATGTTTATCTCTTGGAAAGTTATTTTTTTTTAAAAACAAAAAATAATAAAAATAGATAGTAATTGATAAAAAAATAGTTTTCATTAGAAAGAAAATACATCACTGTGTTCTATGAATTAAAAAAAAAGAAAAAAACATGAATAGCATGAGTCCCATTCTGTCTTAATTTATGACCTGTATTGAATTTCTAGTTATGACCTTAATTTTTAATAAATTAATATGTAAATCTAACAATTACAGCTTTTAATAATGTTTTACAAATATTCTGTAAGGTAAAATTAAATATCCCCAGTACATTAATCCTTGAACACTCTTTTGAGGATATGACCCTAATAAATAATATGTACACAGAAAATATCTTTGCTATCTTTATATATTTTTATCATGTGCTGTAAGATAAAAAAAAAAAAAAAAATTAAAACTGTAGTCTTTAAAACTCAAGAGATTCATCATTGGAATTCTAATAAAACTTAAAAAATAAATGTAAGTAGCATCAGTTTTTAAATCTTCAAATTGTCATTGCCTTTTTATCCTCCCGTAGACTACAGGTTGTAAAATTAGTTTTCTCTAAGCATATAGAGTTTCTTTAAATGTAGTGTGCATGTTTAATATTACTGTAAATACAGTGTTTTGTTTCTTTTCTTTGAGAAATAATTACAAAAAAATTATATACTCACAGATACTTAGCAGTATTTATATACTCACACTTTTGCAGTAAAGTGAATTATCTACTTATACATTTTGTATATACGAGTATATGAATGTTATAAAAGTCAGTATTAATAATGGCCATGTGTTTGTATAGATATGTTCACATAAAACTTTGCCCAGACCAAATCTAAATGATTTTTCTTATTTCTGTACAGTATTATTTAATAAATTTTGGTTGGTGAGTGTAAGGCTTAAATACCAACAGTGTTTCATTTTTTACAGTTGCTTTTTTTTGTAATGTAGTCATTGACTAAAAACAAATATCTCAGGTGTGGTTCCCATAAATCAAATTTAGAAAAATTAGTTTTGTTCGTTTCTCTTGCTCTTTATTATCAAATTAGTTTGCAATGAATTTCCAGAGCCTTTTCTATTAAGTCGCTGTCTGTACTTGTTCCTAGGTTGAGCAATTTATATCATCTATGATCTGTCTTTTGTCCACCAGCCTTCTTCTTTATTTTTCTGTGTAGACTCTGGCCTGGTTTGCCCACCAGCCTACCCCTTCCTTTGTGGTTTTTCCCTTCAATTATTTCTTTAATCAAGTTGAATATTGATTATATTTAGTTTTATTCATTGTTTATTGAATTTGTAATAAATAAATTATAGCAGTAAATGTCACTGAACTGAATTTAGTGAATACATAACAGTTTAAGAATTTCCTAAACTAAATGGTTGTGTATTTCAGTTTCTTTCTAAAATAAAAATTTTAAGAACCTAACTTTTTAAGTAATTAATATAACTGTTTACAAAAAAGGATTGAAATATGACCACATAAAAAATGCTGTAAAAACAATTCAGTAAATTTGTCATAATATTCTTAAACGTGGTGTATATTGAGATAAGCCTTTTCCGCTTAGGCTGGCAATACAGGCCTGTAAATGAATATAAATATTTGTATGTTCAAATTATTGTTTTTGTTCTGAATTGCATCCCTCAAGCCTTTATGGATTAGATATATTAGCCAAGGATGAAAAAAGGGTTTAAGATCTATATAATAGTAATATTAAAGAGTGAAAACTAAACTTCAACAATTTTAATAACTTATTTTTAAAGAAATCGGTGGATAAAATTAACACAAAATTGAACATTTTTGTGACTAATCAACCTAAATTAATTATATAACAGAAATTCTTTTGTTACAATTTTTAATGATACAATCTCTAACTGTAAATCACAAGAAAACAGAGTTTAAAGTAAGAAAAAAAGAACACCCATCATCCTTCAAGTAAATAATATTGTTTTGAATTAAGTGTACCACTGTTATATGACTGCATATTTTTAATGTTATCCTAAAAGATCCTATCATAGCTGGGAGTTACAGAGATATCTGGTTCAGTTGAACTTAATTTTAAGCGCAAATCTGTGTCAGGGTTCAGTTTATTACATAATTCATTTTTTACTGTTACCTTAGCAGAAAATTCAGTTTCACAGAATTAAAAGCATTTTTTTTTCTTTTCTGAATTACCTGTCTGAAATAGCTTTTCTGAACAGCAAGGATATTTATTTTTTATTTTTAGCTAAAATTCACATTTGTAAGTCAGTATGTTCCATTTTCAAATCTCCATTGCAAGATAGTCCTAATAAAAATTCTGTTTCATTGTTAGGGTTTCAGGAATGGTATCCATTATGAAAGATTTTCTTATCCATAGGAATTCAGAACAGTCTTCTTAAAAATATTCTTCAAACATTTCTGTGTATATTAGGTAATGGTGTTTAATATTATTGATGAAATTATTTTCATGTCAATTTTGTGTACCATTACAAAATTTTACAAATGTGGAAAAGATTTCAGGTTTTCATTCACATTACTATTCATCATTTGAAATTTTCTGTTAAAATGTCTTTTCTTTGCTATTTAATGAAAATAAATTTTTTTATTTCACCTTGCAAACTTAAATTTAAGTCATTGAGATGATTGAAAATATTTGATAAGTAGGCTAGTGTTGTAATCCAGCAGTTCAAAATCGGTATCCATTAGAAATACATACACCTCTGAATGTAGCTCAAATAATCTGCTTAGCATTTTTCCTTTAGAAAGATATCATACCTCTGTGAGTAAGTAGATAAATATGTTCACTGACCATTTCAGAACACAGTTTTAAAATAAACTAAATAATCTAAAATTAACTAAATAAACTAAAATTTAAAGCCCAAAATTTAATAAAAGTGACTGACCATTTTGACGGCCTGTTAAAGAACATATTTAAACAGTTTAGGGATCCGTTTTACTGATGAAATCTCTCTGTTGATGTTGCAATAAGCGAGTACAAAATTCTGTAACTGATTTTCTTTGGGTACAACATTCCATTCTCCATATATTCCTGTCATAGCATGAATACCATCACAACACAAGCCAACGGACTGGTTCCAGATTAGTCCATTTTCTGTAAAGAAGAAAATGAAACTTTTTTCCACCTTCTTGGGTATTTTATTAGCAGTAGTTAAAGTTGATAGTTCATAACAAAATAAATAATCCTATTTGTGCTTTGAAATGTGTATCACAAGTAAACCATAGATTGAGTGAGTGTATTTTCTTTTATCTGCTCTTATTGAATTGAATGGTGAAAGAATCACTATTTTTGACTTAAGCTAAAGTTTTCTCTAATGCCATGCTTTCAATTCTGCAGGTTCTCAGCAGGTAAGAACTTTGTAGATTGTATGAACTTTGCCATAATTTGCTTATCTTAAGCTCACGAAGAAAGGTTCCTCAACTGTTTTATGAAAAACTGTAAAAAAAACTAACTGTTTGTTTATTTCTATTAGTATTAATATCATTTATTATTCTGAAAGCTGTTACTATTTGTATTTCGACCATTAATCCCAACATTAACTGTCTAAATTTTGTTGTTAGATGTAATTCTGAAAGTAATACGAAAAAGTTACTACACGAGCTTTTAGCTTGTTTTATTATTATGGATTTTCTGTTTTTGCAATTTTCGTTACTTATGACTTGAAAACGAAGGCATTGATTGAGGAATGGTTTTTTCCATTGTTTTTTTATATTATACATAATATTGTACATTAACATCATGTATCACACCTTCCTATTAAAAAAAAAAGATATTAAACATGGAGGAACTAAGATGCGGACAAAACTTTTAAACAGACCATAAAGTAGTAATTTTTTAAATATGTAGATCCACACTTGTTTCAACCTCCTAGTACCTCTTAGTTTTGAAATATAAAACAGTTTCCATTCTTTAATATGATCCTGTGTCATTACTATACATTATAAAATAAACAATTTGAAACTTACAAGAAAGATTATTTAAAATAAAAAAAAATAGAAAATAGAAAAATAGAAAGATTATTTTGAAATTTTCCATTAAATTGCTGTACAAATTAAATTGCAATTTCTATGTTAAGTACTACTTACATTTCTTAGCTTCATTCTTTTGTCTCTTGTTGATGTGTTTTGTTACCACTCCATTATCAAAACGTATTGCACTGATACTTTAAATTTGGGTTAATTTTTATATAGCATTTAGTAAACACCCTTCCCTATATTTGACGTCATGCCTTACCAGGCCTTCTTCATGTTCATATGTTATTTCTGATTGCACTTATCTTTTAATATTATTTATCTATTTCCTGCTTTCAATAAATTGAGGTTCTTGAAAAAGACCATCCGCTTGATTAATGATCTGTTCAATATTATGAGTGGAACAGTAAGACACAGGTGCCACCCATGATATTTGGCCCGTAAACATCTCAAATTTTCCTGTGAATTTAACCGCAGAGTTGTTTTTTGGCATAAAAATCAGATTACTTTTCTTACTCCACATTTGGTGGAATGGAGAATTGTAGCATTCATTATAAATAGATTAATATAAACAACTAACAACAAAGTTATTAAACTATTGTTGATAAAAGCTGATTACTGATTGAAACAACTGAGCAACATAAATTTCATCTGTTTATATCGCATATATATAAGTGGAAAATTCATAATGGTTTTTAAAAATTCTCCTTGCATAGTAAGTTTCTTTTTTTCTGGTTCTAAGGGAACCATATGAGCATCCTATAGAGGTGACATCTGTATAACAAAAAAATAAAAATATAAATAAATAAAAATAAGAATAAACATTTAAAAAAAATATAAAACAAAAAAAACAATAAAAATTAACTTGTTCAGTACTTCTGATAGTTGCTATTCAAAACAAATACGTTCTAGGTATAACCACATGTACTAAACATATTAAGGTCTTGAATATTAATAAAAGTTATCATATTGACTTGATTATATCAATAACTTTAAATTCATCCATTGATAGTATTTCTGCACAACATTTAGAACAATACAATCATTGCTATAAGTACATCATATTAAGATTCAATAAAATCGACATTTTTGGAAGAGAGTTCTCAGTAGTCTCATAAAGGAAAACAAACAATGGATTTAAAAAGTCTCCTGATAAACCCAGTATTAGAATATTCCCTAAAAATACTTAAGGCTAATTTTAAATTTTGTATATAATATAATTCTTTTCTTAAATAATTTTGTTAAGTTATTTGTTTAAATTTGAGTTAGCTAGGCTATTTAAGTACACTGTTTTTATTCAGTCAGGCTTACCTATTTTACATTACATACTAAATAATAGCAAAGTTTATTAATTCCAGTTTAATATATTTTGTAAAAATGGAACTGTAAGTGACCTTAGTTTTCTTTTGCATTGTTTCACAGGGGCAGGTACTAGTACCGGTGGTGCTTGTGGTGGTAGTATGAGGGGTCGTTGTTTGGCTGACAGTAGAAGCAGCAGTCCTCCATTAGGAACATCACCTCGAAGTATACCTTTATCACCTTTAGGTTTGAATTGCACTAATTTTATGGTTTTATTACACTAAATCTTGTTTTAGTTTTGTTTATTTTACAATAGAAAATAAATAAAGAAAAATTAGATTGCGTTTGGTAATTCAGTAGGGTGTTGAATGTTAGATTAGTTGATATACGTGAACAGTCAGAAAGTTGATTAATCAGAAAGTGAAGGACTATTAAATGGAATCCTTAAGAGTTTTATTTAAAACTGGTCTTGGAAATACACTGAAGAAAAGAATAAATAAGAATGGATAAAGAAAAAGTAGATCTAATGACTGATTTCAGGTATCTGAAAAAAAAACAAATTGTATTAGTATTTATATATTCTAATACTACAAATTCTTTGTGTTATATATTAATAATAATAATTAACTACACTTACATTAAGTTTATATGTGTAAAAGAGTAATTTATGGTAAAGCAACTAAAGAGTATAATAATATTAAAATTATTTTTTTCTTACACCGGGGTAGGCTTTTCTACCATTTTATTCCCCACAGCCCATTATATTAACATGGCTCTTTGTTTAAATAATGATTCTTCTTTTCAATTTTTACTTTCCTAGTTTCTTCCATTAACATAATAAATGTAGACAAATCAAACAATTTTTTTGGAAGGTGATTTTTTGGGGTGGGGAATAGAAAAAAAAAATTTATTTTTAGATATTCTTTTGTTTTTAACTTTTTTAAGTATCATTTTTCCACTATAAAGTTTCCGGGATGTGTTTCCTGAATTTCAGGTACTGATTCATTACACTATAATGAGCAAAAAGAATTCATATTGACATAAGTCCTATTTTACTTTGTTTCCTTCTGGACACCATTTTGTGATTTTCAACAAAAAAATCGTTTCTCAGGAACGGGTGAACCTACTTGAATTAAATTTGACACACCTGAGACTAGTGTCATTATACAAATAAAAAATTTTGAAAATGTCACCTTCAAAAATTTCAAAATGGCCATCTTAATTTTTTAATCCTACACTGCATATTGTTCCATATCTGGAACAGTTTAATTTCAACACTATAAAATAAAATGGGTTTTATTTAGATTGGTTTTTCGCGTTGTATTCAATTTGTCACAGCTTTTTTGAGGTATAGTATGTGTAGTTTTAATCCAAAAGAATGCTCTGCGTACTTTTTTTTTTAACCTCCCGAACCACAATTATATACATCAGAGGATGAAGATGAATAATGTGTAGGGTGTGTGAAAATTCCATGCCTGACCGGGAATCGAACCCGGGACCTTTGGATGAAAGGCCAAGATGCTACCACTCGCACCACGGAGGCCTGCAATCTGCATACATGTATTTTAACTTTTTAGTAATTGATCTGATTTCGTTGACATTGAATATTACTCAATTTCAATATCCTATAACTTTTCAAAGAAATTATACAGGAAAATGAAAAAAATATGTCGGCAGAATTTTATATTTTACTTTACTTATTTTTAAGTCAAAATCTCCACATTATAAGCATGGGTTTTTAATTTTTGTAAGTATTTAATTGTTTGTTGTATGTATGTTGTTTTGGTCACTTGTTGATTGTGCAATTTCTCAGTATTTATTCATTGAAAATATTTTACGCATAATATAGATTATTTATTTGTGACTTCTGATTTTGTTAAATATGTTGTTTATAAGGGATAACGATATAATACATTATCTCTGCATACCAGTCGAAAGTGAAGATGATTATCTTGAACCAGATAGTGACGTTGAGGAAACTTTTGAACGAAATTTGTGTACTCTTTTAGAATCGGCAACTATAAATAATGATGAGAATTTAGGTTCATCTAGTAATTTAAGTAAATCTGTTGATTCAGAGATTTTATCAAACTATAGTGTAGGCCCAAGTGTTGAAAATAAGAATTTGGGTGAGAATGATTTATCCTGTATAAACTCAACTTGTGATATTTCAATAATATATTCTGATATGATTGAAAATGAAGACCAGGTCAGACAAAGCTCAATCATATCTGAAGTAATACAATCCCAAGAAACCTCATAAATATGGATATACAATTTGGATTCTTGGTGGAGTTACTGATTTTGTTTATAATTTTGAAATCTATACTGGAGTTGAAAATGATACTAACAGTCGGCTTTTTTACAATGAATTAGATTTGGGAGCTAGCTCTAATGTTGTAATTAGACTGTGTCGCATTATTACCTGATTACTGTCATTTTAAATTATTTTGTGATAATCATTTTACATCTGTACCTCTCGTGGTTTGTTTAGAAAAAAGAGGTATTCATTGTATAGCAACTTTCAGACGTGATAGGTTTTCAGGTCTTCCTGATCCCAGTGAAGTAATTGAGAAAATAGGAGCATCTGTTGAATATTCAACTGATATAGATAATGTGAAAGTTACTGCTACTACATGGAATGATAATAAAGTTGTTAATCTAGCATCGTCATATATTGGACAAAATCCAGTTGGAGTAATTCCATGTTATGATTAGAAACTTAAAGAGAAAATCAATGTATCTTGTCCTGCAATAGTACAACCATATAACAAGCACATGGAAGGAGTTGACCTGATGAATTCATTTATTGGTTGTTACCGAATTCCAGATCCGAAGCAAGAGATGGCATTTCAAAATATTTTACCACTGACTCAATGTAATGATAGTCATTTCTTGGATTCTGTATCGTTGAGTTAGAAAAGAAATTCACAAAGACGAAAAATCAATACCGTTTGCAAAATTTAGGGAAAATATTGGTCTGTGTCATGCAAGAGGAATGTTTCTGCTTTACCAACCAGGGGACGACCGTCATTAATTGAAAAAGAAATCAAAAGAAAGAAATGGGGATCTACAACAAGAGTGCCATTTCAAGATGTTAGACTTGACAAAACAGACCACTGGCCTTCTGTTGAAAATGTTAGACAAAGATGCAGATTTCCTAAATGTAGTGGAAAATCTTCGGTTAAGTCCACAAAGTTTAATGTGCTTCTATGTTTGAATAAAAGCAACAACTGTTTTAAAAAATACCACAACAATTAAGGTTAATATTAACAATGACAAATTATGTTACTTTGCATATAGTGTTTCTTACTATAGTTTTTTGTTTTCAGTTAAACCTAGGTAAATAAATTTATATTCAAGCTGGAATTTTTTTAATAACTTAGATACTTGAAAAATTTGATTGTTTAGTGTTAATATAACAATATTAGTTTTTCAAATACATCTAGACTAACTTATATTGGATAATTAATAAGCTGTATTGTTTTTTTACTAGTTTTGATAACATAAGTTACTAGTGTTTAACGTTACATTATTAGTGTTTTTTTAACCAGATATGTACTATACGTTTCAAAATTACTAAGTGATAAAAAATGTAAGACCATAGAATGAAAATAAATAAGCCAAAGTAAGGTAAATAAATAAAGTAAGGTAAGCCAAAGTTTCAAGTGATGCATGTTGTTCCATATTTATCACAATTAAATTTTTATTCACCGAGCAGAAAATGTGTGTTGTCCCAAGTTTGTCACAATTAGTTTTTTGCTTATTTTACCAATGTAAATGCATGAACTTTTGTTAAATGATTTTTCTGTGTTTTCATTGGCAGTAAGGAAATGAAATATAATTTTAAAATTAATTTTAAAAAAATTGCGCAGTGTAGGGTTAATAACTTATTTAATTATTTATTTCATCAAATTTTTACTTATATAACATTTATTTTATTTTGAACAAAAGACACCTCATTTATAAGAATCTGTTGACAAATAATAGAATTATTGCAAACAATTAACACAGTAGTATGCTTGTGCACCATACTGCAAGTACAATTATTATTTATTATTAATAGTTTTTATTACATTTAGTAGAGGAGATAAAAACAGGTAAAAATTATTATCTTGCACTATTTTATATTCAGAGAAAAATAGCATTGTTAAATGGATAATGAACAATTAAAAATTATTTTACACAAACAAAATACATCAAAATTTGACAGATTTTAAGTAGGTAATAATAGAAATAAAATTGTCAGTACTAAAAAAAAAGAAAAGAATTATATATATTTTAGAAAAATAATCAAAAATTAAAAAAAAATAAAATAAATCAAATAAAACAATTTATTAGATGTCTATCTTCTAACCTAATTCTAAATTAATTTGAAATAATTTATTTATAACTGGCCGATAACAGCTTCTATCAATTATGCTTTGCGTATTATATTTGAATAGTAATAAATATTAGGATTAGTATGCGTGTGTATTGCCTAACAATGCTTTATAATTCTTCCTATGAAGAATATGCAGACCTCATTATTGTTTATGAATTCTTCAATAGAAACGCATGAGCTGTACAATGAGAGTATCATCAAAGGTTTCTGAATATGAGGATTTCATTCCCACATCTTGTGCTTCGGTATTTTGTTATTCATATACCACTGGATTTGTGGTGTTTCCGTGAAGATGACATTGCCGTCTTCTTCATATACTGTTGAATGGCAAGAACAACATCCTGTTGGGGAAGAAGGAAATGTAATTTAGTACTAAAACATAGTCCAGACACCAATATCAGAATTTCTTATGGCACTAGTTTAATACAAAGTTAGGTATGCCAATACTTTGAAAAGATAAACTCCATCCTATTAATCTAAAAAAAGGTACAAAATTTACTTCCTGGAGATTTTCCTGTTAAGAATTTTATGTCAAGATTTTACATTTAAATTTTTATCATTGGCTTTTTGACACTGTTAATTACACAGGTTACATTTTGTTTACTGATGAAACCACATTTTTTCAAAGTGTAATTTTAATTCAAAAAACAGTCGCATTTCGAGTCACAAATATCCACAGCACTGTCAAAACTGGATGGTCCAAACCAGGTTCCAAGTAAAGTTTGGTGTGGTATTATAGGCAACAAAATATTGGGACCATTTATATTTAAAGAGAATGTTTTCAGGTGGTTCACACTTAAACCTTTTGCAGAATAATTTACCAGATTTATTGGGAAATGTTTTTCTGAAAATAAGAAGGTAGATGATTTTCCATCATAATTGGGCAGCTCTACACTTTTCTTTAGCAGTTTTATAACACATAAATTGCAATTTTTTTAAACAAGTGGACTGAATGTGGGGATTTAAGAACTGGCTTTTAAGGTTACCTGACTTAACACCTCTGAAGTACTACCTGTGGGACCACTTTAAATTATCAGTATATGAACAAAAGTATAATAAAAGAGAATAGTTAGTTATTAGAATTCTTAATCCAGGGCAACGAATACAAAACAACATTTTGAAATATGGAATGTCACCATAATGTTTGTAGGGTAAAGTGCTGTAGCTACTGCGGCACAAGATATTTTCAGAGTTTATTAAATGTTTGCAAATTGGTTTTATTGACTAGGTTTGTAAATTTTATTTTTCTAAAATATTTAATTCTTTTGTTTTGTAATAGAGACAGCTTTGTTTTGATTAATACCTATTTAAAATCTGAGCACATTTTGAATGTTTTTGTTTTAATAAACTTCAAAATGTTTGTTTGTATTTAGTTTTTGAGGACTTTATCATACCATTTTACTCAGAATCAAATTCTCTACAAATTTTGTTATTATTTTATTCATTTGTTATTTATTTAATAAAGTTACTTAAACCAAACATAAAATGTGTACTTTTCAACTCCGATTAATTTGTTTTTGACCTCCAGGTTTTTAAAAAAAATGTACTTCTGGAAATATTATTATCAATTTTTCTGGTTAGATTTCATATAAAACCATATATATGGTCATTTAGGTTAGAATTCATGTAAAGGTAAATTTACTTCTTAATCTGAATTTTAAGAATTTCAGTCTGGCTTAATTTTATGGAAGGCGCCAAAATCAGAGAAATTGGGGAATATTTTTGCAAGCTGTAACTCGAAAACGAAGCGTTTCTGAATCCATATCTATTATGGAATTTATTTTTATTTTCATAAGTTGAACATGTCCTGAAAGTTTGTTTATATTCTTTGTGAATCACTCTGTATGTATATTAAAAAAAAATTACTACACGAGAGATTGTAGGAAAGATACATTTGCATTCTCTTCTAGTTAATTAATAAAACTGATCATCTACTGTTTACAGCTGTTTGTAGACATCAGAACTGATGTTACAGTTATTGTAAAATTTTTATTTAAATTTAAAAATATAATTATGTATTAAATGAAACTGGTAATTTCTCTGATTCAGTTATCTCTGTGTCTCATACTTACATCTAGTCTTTGAGCAATAGTCTATCTCATTGCTCAAAGACTACTTTGCTTTTTCCAACTGGTCTACTTCTGTACAGCCCATCCTGCAACTGAAGTCTTCTCCTTTTTATTTCTATTGTTACATAATATAATTTCTTTTTTATTTTGGTTCTGTTGTCTTGCTCAAGTTGCCATCTGTATAAAGATCTATCCATCTTCTTTTCACTTTATCATTTCTGCCTGTATGTCTTTTCTCCTTTCCCTATTTTTGTGTTGACATTATTGGCTACCAGTGGGCATCATCCCCTCTAGTATCATCTTATTATTACATATTATCCTAGGCATAATTTTTGTGTCTTAGTAGACAGTTAAAGTGATTTGAAGGGAGAAGGGGTATTTGGTCAGTTTTTATCTTCAATGGTTTTGCACATTCTTTCAATTTTCTTTTTGTATAGTTACTAAACACTTTATTTTGGATTTAATAGTGATATTATTATTTTTTCCTTGATTCTGTAATTTCTGAAAATATCTATTGTTCTGTAAAATTTGGTGCTAAATTTGTATATGGAGATACCCTTTGATGGTAGGTTTTGGACTTATCAGACAATATGTCTTATACATCAAAATATTATTTATCTTTAAAAAAATTCCTGCCAGAGAAAAATGAATTTTATCTCATTTTTCTTGTTATATCACTAAGATGTTAATATCATTTATTTGTTTTGCATCAGCAGTATCAGCTGAGAGTGGCCGCAGGGGATCAACTCAAAGTGATACCAGTGCATTGGTCAGCAGTTTGACAAGAGATCCTACACCATCTGCTTCTCCATCTCCAAGCAGCAGTTCAATATATACACCTAGTGATACTCCAAAGAAAACTAAAGACAAGGACACAATTGTAAGTATATATTTATATATTTGTGTACCAGGTGTCCAAAACAACAACATCCAAACAACAAAAC
>JAAAKQ030059822.1:0-10180 GCA_010016005.3 Zanna intricata
ATAGCCAAATAAAATTTTACTCAATGAAGTATTTGGATCTTAGAAGGGAACGCACATCGGTTAGAATCAGACTTCAACTCCTTTTTCTTTTTTTTTAACTTTTTTTCTTTAATTTAAATATATTAAGTTATTAATAAATATTATTAACCCGTGGTAATTGGAAAAAAAATGACAAAAATAATAATTCAATAACAACAATAAAAAAAAATGACAAAAAATCAGAAGTTATTAATGAAATAAAATTTTATGGCCTTTTAAAAATTAGTATATTTAATTTAATAGTAATTATTACATATGTATATATGTATCAGATTTGATGAAACATCTGATTATTTAATTAATTGAAAGTTACAGTTTAGAATAGTATTATTTTTGAATTTTCGTATGAGGAAATCATGCGATGTGGACATTAGATTTTTATGTTAAAGCTAAAATCATTTGACGTAGACTGGTATGTAAGAGTTACAGAGTGATTTCATGGGAGATAAATTGATTAATGCACTTTCTCCCAATTTTTTCACAATTTCAGGGATGCGTATATAATAATAATTATCAGGAATTTTTTACTTCTTTAAGTTATAAGATTTTGTAACAAGAGTAGAATAATTATAAAATCAATAAATGCCAACATAGGTTTTTTAATGAACTCTTACATGATTATGTGTATCATTAAAAATAAAAACACTGTAAAATGAGTCTACTCACACACAGCAATGTTTAGATGTGTTAACCTTCTTTCTTATCCTATCTCTTACATTTAAACGGCATGTTGCATAAATTACATAATTATTTTCTTCTTTTTTCTCTGAAATAAAGAAAAGTAGATTTTTAATAAAAAAATATATAAAAAATTTTATACAAAAAAAAGTATAATATGTATTTAGAGTGAACAGCAACTTTTAAAATTTACTATTAAAATAATTGAACAGTAAATAAATTGCTAGAAAACATTTGCGTTTACAAAATGTATACAATCTATTATTTTATTTTTACTTCCTTGTTCGAATTAAAGGAAGTATTGTGATTGCGAAAAATGTCGGTTTTCAGATTTCGTTGGAAATATCCGTTTTGGCCTTCCCTGAATCCATTTTGACTAGTTTCGACGTGACGTCTGTACGTATGTACGTACGTACGTATCTCGCATAAATCAAAAACGATTAGCCGTAGAAAGTTGAAATTCTGGAATTAGGACTGTTGTAACATCTAGTTGTGCACCTCACTTTTGGTTTTCGATAAACCAAAAGTCTACAAAAAAAGCCCAAAATACAAAAAATCTGGATTCCGGACTTTTTCTTATCTGCAGTAATAGATCCTTTTAGCTTTTCAATGTTGTAAAGTGGTACTTATCTTCATTGGTTCCAGAGTTATAACCAAATAAAACTTTTTAATGAAATATTTGGATCTTACCAGGGTACACATTGGTTCGAATCAGACTTAATTTCCTTTTTTTATGACTTTTTAAAAATTTAAATACACCCCCCCCCCACATCCTGGGCCAGACCTCCAACAAGTATAGCTCAGTCAGGGGCGTGTCCTTGCCTGTAAGGCGGACCTCCCTACCTACCAACTGTAATCTGGCATAGCAGGTTAGTCTGCCTCCCGTTCGGATCTTACTTTCTTTTACGCCTTTGCCTCTAACGTCAGTAAAGAAGTCTCCGAACCCAACAACAAGCAATATCCGGAATCCTAAACCTCAGTCAGTCGGGTCACGGTCTTAACTCCCTGTATTTTTATTATATATCAACACTCTCTTGATGACAACATATATTCAATCAAGCTATCTGAAGTAAGATGTACCACCCCAGCTTTTCCCTCATCGCTACCCACCGGGGAAAACAAAGAAAGTATGCTCCGTTGAGTCCTCATTGGTTCAATATGAGCAAGCGTATGATATTCGCCTTCGAAAACGATACAAGTATGAATTAAAACAACCATGTCCTGTCAACAGTTGAGTCAAATAAAAACCACTGTCTCCATATTTTCTGCCAATCTATTTCTTAAGAACAGGAACGAGGCGCCGAGTCCAGACAGCCCTAACACCAGTCCTCCACCTTTCATACCACACATTCAATACTATATATCCTTGGCTTCATTTTTGCCTAAATCTTGAAATCTCAAAGTACGCTCCTTTATTAATAAGACGATAGGCGGTACTCCAGAAAGAACGTATACAATTTCATACGAAACCGTGCTAAATGCGGATACTACACCCAGAAGTATTTTCCTCAGCGCACTAATCAATCTATTAAGATTGCGCTTCATCCGATTGTAGAACCCTATACAGGAGACGCGTACAATAGAATGGAAACCACTGAAGACAGAGGTATTAGCACATGTCTGCTAAAGCTAAAAAAAAAAAAATTATTAATAATTATTTACATCTTATCCGATTGTAAAAAAAATTTTACGATAAATAATAATTCAATAATAATAATAAAAAAAATTTAAAATCAAAAATTATTAGTGAAATACAATTTATTTACAAGGCATTATTACAATTACATATGTGTATGTACTGTAACAAATTTAGTGAAAAATCAGATTATTCAATATTAATTAAAAATTATAATTTAGAATCGAATGATTTTTGGATTTACGTACAAGGAAGTCATGTGGTGTTCACATCAGATTTTTTTTAAATTCAAAAGCTTTAACATAAAATCTCTTAACAACGTTAAAATGTACATGAACAAGAAATTCTCTCTCTTGTAAATACAAACAATAGATATTTACAAATTCATAATTTTAATTAAATTTATTCTAGAATATCCATTTAGCCCACATTCTATAAAAAATATTCTTATTTTTTAATTGTATTTTTCTGTAAAGATTTTACAAGCTGGAAGTTTAACGGTTTAATTCTTTAAGATATTTAGTGTAATCCAAAAATGAAATATGAAACCTGTTAAACAACAATCAATGAATAGATCTACGTAGCTTACCGTGGATACCGGTATTCTTTGGTGGTTGGGTTTCAATTAACCACACTTCTCAGGAGCGGTCGACCTGAAATTGTACAAAACTACACTTCATTTACATTCATACATATCATCCTCATTCATCCTTTGAAGTAATACGTTATAGTAGTTCCGGAATCTAAACAGAGAAAGAAAGAAAGTTCTACGTAGCTCAGCAATATTGATTTTAAAAGAATGTTTAAGTCTTGTTTTTTAGCTCTTTTTTTTTTAATTTATTCAGTGACAATAAGCTTCACGTGGCCAACCTTTTTCAATAAGATGCCACTATTTGAGCGTTGAATCTTAAGATTGCCACTTTCATGATGATGATATAATATTAATAAAGAAAAATATGCAGATAAGAATAACATTAACGAGTCAAAAGATTTAATTTTATAATAAATTATTGACCGTTAAATATTAGCATTGTTACTTAGTATGAAATGTAATTAAAAATTGTAAAAAAATAATTCAAACATGCGCATCTATTACAGGTGTAAATTACAGTATTCACAGATCGTGGATACCAGTGTTCTTTGGTTAACCACACTTTTCAGGAATGGTCGACCTGAGACTGTACTCACACCAGACACCAGACAGCCACACTTCTTATTTATATTCATATATATAATCCTCATTCATCCACTGAAGTAATATCTTATGGTGGTTCTAGAGGCTAAACAGAAAAAAAGGTGGAAATTACAGTAAAATTAATAATGAGAATTATTCAGAAATAGTAACATCCTACAAAAAATTAATTTCTCTACGTAATGTTTTCTAAGAGAAAGACTATTTCAACAGAAAGGAAACTATCTCTAATGACGTTTTTGAATTTGCAATTTCATCTGTATCTGGGTTGATATCTGAATCATCTGAATCTGGGTTGATTCAAGAAGCTAACAATAAGTTTTTTTTAAATTAGAATCGGTAAGCTTTGATCGGAATTTATTTTTTATAATATTTATAATTGTGAATAACTGTTCTAAATTTCAGAGCAAACTCTTACAAATTTGAAAAATCAGTATTTGAGAGAAATTTCCAAAATTCAGTATAATTTTTACTACCTGGGATTGAAATTATTTCCTTAAATTTATTTTTAGAAGCATTATGTCGCTGAAGATCAATTATTTCTGTTTGAATTTCAGAAGGGTAGTGGCACAAGACTTCAATAGCTATAGAAAAGGGGTTAATAAAAATTTCACCATCTTTATTGCCCTTTTAGAAATCGTTACATTTTGTTTCAAATGAGACTTTTAATTTACAATTACGTTTTCATACCTATCATAACTAAATAAGTTCAAAAACAAGTAATTTTTTCCTTGTAGTTTTACATTTTAATTGTTCAGATGATACATAATATCTGCGAGAAACTCCATATCCCAAAGCCAATCTTCATTTTTTACAAGCAAGCTATCATTTTACAATTCACCTTTTTCTTCCAAAAAATGTAAGACGCTCACGCCAAAATTCCAAAATCTGTCAAGCGCCTTGCATTACAATGCAGAATTAATTCACTGTCTTCCTCCATCTCTTCAGGAAACAAGCAACGAAATTATCGATGAATAAGCGCGTATGATCAAATCCTGTTTATACACTGAACTACCGAATCAAGAACGTTAGATAAATTCATATCTTTAGTGCAAAGTATCTCCCTATGTACGAATAGTAAACAGTGATTTTAAAAATGTCGCTTTTCAAGTAGTTTTCGAACAGTGACAAACAACCTTTATTTTTACCGTTAACAGTTGGGGCTCTATTCGTGCATATCTTATCTAATTTATCCCATTGTAAGATATAGTTATCAATGACTGATTAAAGATTTATTTAGATTTTATTTAGATTAAAGATGTTTTCACTTTTCATTGTTATAAACTGCCGCAAGTCTAAAAGTTCTTCGTAACATCTAAAGTCTCATTGAAAAATATTTACATGAGGCTAATGCAATTCGTGTTAATGTTCACAGCCAGGTCATCTATGTGTTAGGTAATTCTGAATGTATTAGCTATAAGACTTAAATCCAAACAGTGAAACGAGTTCATAAGCATTTACTATACTCAATAACAAAGAGGGAGCAATGTCTCAAAGACAGAAGAACAAACAGACGAATGGATTAATATAAAATAAAACCGGTGGCGAAATGTACGACGTCTAGGCACAGAAACGTAGCCCTCATGTCTAGTATGATTGAGGAGTTCGCCCAAACGCAAGCGGGGGTACGGAGCATTCCGATGGCATGGGGGACCCTCAAGCCTATGAGAGGCTTGTGGTTAGCGAAGAACATTTGAAAAGCGCGTCCGGAGCTAGTAAGGTTAGGAACGGGAAGGGCAACCCTCCAACGGCTGGCTGAGTTATGCTGAGAGGCGATTCCAGCCGCCCCTGTGATGAAGGGGGAGGTGTTTTAGTGGGTGAGAGCCTCACACTACCATCTGTGCGGGCAGAGCTTTCTCCTCCTCCTACGCAAAAAAATAAAAGGGGCACGTCGGCTGTCCAGAAGCGGAATTCGAGATGTCCCAATGAGGCTGGGGAACCCCGATGGGAGAAGCCTCGGAAAGGGTGAGACAGGGAGACAGAGACTGCTGTGCCGACGACACCCTGAGGTGACTGAGTTATATGCCTAACAGCGGGGCCGGTTGCGTTGGGGGTGTTAAAAGAATAATAGAAAAAGAGCCTCACACTACCATCTGTGCGGGCAGAGCTTTCTCCTCCTCCTACGCAAAAAAATAAAAGGGGCACGTCGGCTGTCCAGAAGCGGAATTCGAGATGTCCCAATGAGGCTGGGGAACCCCGATGGGAGAAGCCTCGGAAAGGGTGAGACAGGGAGACAGAGACTGCTGCCGACGACACCCTGAGGTGACTGAGTTATATGCCTAACAGCGGGGCCGGTTGCCTTGGGGGTGTTAAAAGAATAATAGAAAAAAATATAAGGTCATCTACGTGACGCATCACCGTATTTCGTGAAAGGGCAATTTGTTCAACCATTTCTTTAATTTTTGCGTTAGAAGAGTAATTAGCAAAAATTTGTAGGGTAGTTCTGATAATTTCTTCCCCATCAGAGTAACATTAAGAGTAAGGTTTCTTTTTTCGTTGAAGAAGAAAAGAAATTTCGTAGTAGCTTTGACTATTGATATTATTTCAATTTTTTTTTTTTTTAACTATTTGTTAGCTTAATAGGTTTTTTTTTAATAACTAATTCCGTCCTCAAAGATGAACCGAGAGGATACGTTTCATTAAAATTCACGTGGTTTTGCTTAAAATTTCAGTCCAACTTAAATTTTTTGTGCATTGCTTCATTAACACCACAAATTGAACAAACTGGTTTCGATGGATTTCAATTAGTAAACAAAAAGAGTTCATACCACGCATTATTGAATTCAGGAAAAACAATATCTTCATATTTTCGTTTTCAAGTAGAAGGCTTACTTAAAGATATAATACGAGAAAAATTTAAACAGCACGCACGAGAATAAAAATAAACTTCACGTAAATCTTATCCAACATTGACTTCATTCGTCTACAGCACAGGTTACCCAAGACAATGGCGAGTTGTCGAAGCCCGTACCCGTACCCGTATTACTGGCGCCATCTACCAGACATGCCTGGTGCCACTGAAAAGCAATGCAAATATAACAATTAAAAGGAAATTAAAATTACAGATGTCGGGCACTCGTAAATATTAACTTTACAATCATTCGCAACTAAAGAATGGAAAAATTTTGTTGAATGTAGTCTGAATACTCATGAATTCTGATGAAGAACAAGGTAATTAATATATTACAGAGTACACATAGAGTATTAATTATTGTTTCAGCTATTTTTTCAAATTATGACAGATTTTATTCTTGTCTAATGTTGGCATTCCAAAAAAAAGTTTATTTCTATTTTATTCCTACATGCCACAAGTGGCTCGTGTGCTGTGGATTGGTCTCAGATCATCTAGACCAAAATACTGTGTGTATTTTTTTTTAACCTCCGTTTAACCACCTTATCACCGTTATCTTCAGAGGTTGAGATGAATGAATTGTAGCATGTGTGAAAAATGCCACGCCTGACCGGGACTCGACCCCGGAACCTCCAGATGAAAGGCCGAGACGCTACCACTCGCGCCACGGAGGCCGGCTACTATACGTGTGTATGTATGTACGAGTATGTATGTGAACATGTTTGTACTATTTGTATTGCACTGCTTTTGGCCATATATCTCAGGATTGACAAACCAATTTTCTTCAAATTTGGCTCAACTATTTCTATATATGATTTAGATCGTATTATTTTATTCAAAATTTTTTCAGGAGAAGAGATATCCTGAAAAAAACCTAATTATGATTTTCTTCAGAGACAGTTTAGAAAAGATTTTACTTTATTCTAAAAAAATTTCGAAACATCAACTCTAACCTCTTAAAACTGAAATATATGTTTTTTGATCCCTTATCTATGTTATCTGTCTCCCTTCGGTTTTAATATTAACAAACGTTTTTTTACAATTTACACATCATACACAAATGTATCAAAAAATGTCTACAATTTTCCAAAATTTAAATCCCAGAGCTTAAACATAAAAAAGATTTTTTGAAAATGTTTACGTTCTTGTTTTAGCTTTTATTGGAGGAGTTTTTAAATTTAGAAAAAACTTCACAAAATATAGGAAAATTTGTTAAGCTTAATCTATAAATTCATAATTTTAGAATTTATTTTAATTTTTTCCTAATTACTAATTTTTTTTTTGCTATAACTCTTTTAATTTCTTATTATTAATTTTTTTTTCTTTGTCACTTTAAGGACAACTGAAGTTTAAGTAGTTTTGGCCAGTACAATATATCCTGCATCAAATTTTTTTATGCTTCAATGTTTTATTTACAGTTTAATAAACAAAAAATTATAAGTAAACTGAATGAGAAGCAAATGCCGTGAAAGAGAAAGTTTCCATTGTAACCCCCTCAAAATAATACATATAAGTAGTCGTATAGGTTACTTGTATGAAAAACAAGAAACAGTGAGAAAAATGAAAATAAAACTGTGAATAACATAAAAATAAAAAATAATAAAACAGATGGATCAATATTAAATAACACAACAAAATATAATCAAAATATAAAATGATAGTTGAAGGAAAATAATACTTGAGGAAAGAACTTGTACATTAAATATCACGCATTATTTCCCATATCAGAGACGTGGAGTCGTTTCAAGGGTCTGATATCCTCGCTGTTACCTAGCAAATCCCAGCAAGATAGTTTAATGAATGTTAAGCCGCAATTAAATATTTCGAACTGAAACCAGATCAGGCAGCCAGACCTTGTCGAAGGCCTGTCGGACATTTAGAACTGTTTTTAAACAACACATTTTCCATTCTAAACATTTCTTAATGATATTAACAATCCTGTGGGTCTGTTCAATAGTGGAATAATGATTTCGGAGGCCAAACTGATGATCAGGAATAACATGTTCTCTCACTAGATCAGGCCACAATCTTCAAAGGAATATTTTCTCGAAGATGTTAGAGAATAGGCCTATAGGCCTATAGGTCTTGACTTGACTCCAGACTTGACTTGACTCTTGGCTTGCATTGTTTCTTGCCTTGACTTGACTCTTTCCTTTCCTTGATTCTAGCCTAACCTTGACTCTTGCTGTAACTTTACTCTTGCCTTGACTTGACTTGACTTGACTGTTTCCTAGACTTGATTCTTGACTTGACTTGACTCTTGACAGACCTTGTTGCTCTGGCTTACTCGGATTCGAAACTTTTCAATCCGACAGAAGATACGTCGTGCGATTAAATAAGTACTTTACATCCAATGTAGCCTTAAAAGTTAAAATATAAAGACTAATTTGAGAATAAATAAATCCAAATCTCAATCCTACTTTAAATTCCGCTTCTTCCTGATCTCATGGAAATTTCTATTGATGAGAAAGGCTTATAAGAAGAAACAGAGGGATTTCCTCTTCTTCATCTTCCTTTATATTATGAGGCTGAAAGATCCTACTTAGAGCCCAGCAAATAGATTAGTCGTTTGGCTATCTCTACAACCTGTAATTTATTTGAAACCTTTAAAGGTGAAATGATAGTGTATGTTGTTAAAACCTCTTTGTGACTTTCCACAGCGAATAGTCATCTCCACTTGATGGGCGGAAGTTTTCAAAATAATTTTTATACGTTTCGTTTTTAATTTACTTTAGTAGCCTCTTCAACCTACGAACAGCTCTGTTCAAACCTGTTTTATCTCCAGATTCCTACATCATTGCCATTTCCTCCTAAACTGCCTTTTAATAGTAGGATCTACTAGCTTCCTTGGGTATTGTGTGTCTTTCTCTCCTCAAGGTATTGATTGATGCTATGCTGCTCTCTGCAGAACTGAGGTCAAACACTAGGTGCATCATTGTATTATTACAGGTCATCTGAAAGGAATAGATATAACTCGTCTTCTATCCAGCTTTGATAAAATTCCCAGTCAGTTCTATTACTACGGAGGAGCGAGGATTTTATCTTCCTTCGTGCTAACGTTAAGGAGAACAGCTGAATGATCGAAAGTAGAATCGTAGTTGTTTCTAACTTCACTGTAAAAGGAAGAAACTCTTGTAGTGATATAAAAGTTTAAGTCTGGAATTTTTGTCAAATCCGTCAACCGTACGGTTATGTGGTTTGTAATCCAGAGGCTTTGCATTTTGATAATACAATACTTTAAGACCCTCCCTCGAGCTGCTATCAGTCGAGAACCCCAGAGCGATGCATAGCGATCCAGTCACTCTCCTCAAAATAAAAGGGAACCTACTGTATAAAAAAAATTCAGAAATTAGTATGATGAGGAGTACAGTAGATCTCAGACAATCTGAGAGGTCCAAACCAGTCCAAGATTTCTGAGGTCGATTGAATGTGATCTCAAAACCCAAAATAAGAAACAATTTTTTTTCATTAATGTGACAAAAGTTATACTTTTTTATTCTCTTTTTTCAATATTTTTCAACAGTTCTTTTAATTTTGTTGTTTTTTTTAAAGATCACTTCTATATTAAGAAATTATTACTAAATTGTCCTCGCAGAGTTAGACAGCCCCAAAAATCGAAGATATTTTATTTGAAATTTTTATGCTTAAATCTTATTTTGGTAATCATTACAAAATAAAAAAAAGCATTCATTAATACGGGGTTCCCAAAATTTTAAAAAATTTGGAAAATCTTTTCGTTATTTGTTTACAGCATTCAATTGTGAAAATGAGGTCCTTAATGAAT
>JAAAKQ030059833.1:4456-15874 GCA_010016005.3 Zanna intricata
TTTTTTCCCACCGCCTACATTGAGAATCAACAATTTTCTAGCGACCCCAATATTTGTTAAAAACAATAATTGCAATTTCAATTATTGTTTGTAAACAGTCATATCCTATTTTCGAATTGAAACTTACATTTTAAATGAGAGAAATTGAAAGACATATTTAATCATATTTAGAACTATTTTTTCAATTGAAAAATTACACTTACAATAATGTGAGGGATGAATGGGATGTGCTTCAATCAGTATGTTAATATCTAGCTGGAATTTACTTTAAAACTGTCGTAAGTTGCTGCGTTCGGTAACATGCAGCCGATTTCTCTTTTCGGTTAGCAACATTACTACAGCACTATACCACGTTCAGACAAATATGACGATGAGAATACTATCAGAAATCATTGAAGAATTAGACCATAATCCAGGACATAATTGGGGGAATGGCTTTTGCAGCCAAAATTTTTGGTAGCCATTCTTGAATTTTATCTTTACGTTTAAATTACTTTGAATACAATCATGTTTAATCATAAAATACTGGTGTTCCTTTAATATTTTACTAGTGGAGTAGGTATTTAATTTTAGTTTGGATTATCAGGAAAACATCATAATTTTCCCTTTTTTTCTTAATCAGCCTAGAATCCTTTCCTATACCGCCTGAATGCCCCCAATTTTCCGAAAACCTTCTACTTACCCCTTGAAAGACCCCAGCTGCCACAAGTGATCGTTATCATCCACTTTGAAAATTAATGTTTTAAAAATCTGTTAATAATTAGAGAGAGCAATTAATTATTTTGCAATAAATCAAAATTCAACTTTAAATAGTTTAGATTTTTAATTTCAATTTTATTTCAAATTTAAAAATTATGATAAAATGTTAGCAACTTTAATAAAGTCGCATCGTAGCATTGAAATAAATTAATATTTACATTAAAAAAATTGCCAACTAATAACGATTTCAGACTTTTGACATTAAAGTGCATCATGCCACTGAAAAATGTTGTAATTAGGTATTATAGTAGCCTATTTATGAAATAATTCTTAATATTATCTTTTGGTAAAAGAAAATTTCGAAACTTCCCTGATACTCATATTCTTTGAAATATTTATAATGAATAACAAACAAGTACTAAGATTTTCCCGTATCAGAAACTCCTTTTAAGAAATTAATGAGAATATAAAAGAAAGGTGCAATAAAATCTAAGAATATATAAAGATAACCAAACCAGTTTTTTCACACCTAATAGGGTATGAAATCCCAAACGTATTATACCATATATGTATTAAATCTACAGTTTAAAACGTGATATATTCGGCCACTTTATTATACATAAAATATGAAAAAGTAAAATTTTAGTTATTTATACACATGTATTACGCATATTTCCTCATTAAAGGCAGATTCCAGGAATTTCCATTCCTCGAATGATACAACAGATTTAAACATGAATTTAACATATTAAATTATTATTTCAGGATTTAAAAATTATCAAATAGTTTATTTACTTTTATATAATATGTACGTTTCACCGTAGCAGCTCAACGGCCAAACCGATTTAGATGTAGACGTACTGGAATTCCTACGTTAGGGAGTGTGTCATAGGCTATTTAAATAATTATCTATTATAACTGTTCATATCTATGTTTAATTGTTAATTAAAGGCCACAAAAGATTATATACTGATTCCAAATCGAAAATCGATAGTATTTTTAGTATCAAAAATAATTATGTTTTAAAAAATGCTACTATAGAATAAATGAATTACGGTAGTAAAGTTTATTAATTTATTTTATAATTATTAATACTGTTGTTATTTATTGTTTATAAACATTTACGAAAAAATCTTATTTTATTTTTTGACGAAAAGTATGTTCGATCATGTAAGCATGTTTTTCTTCTTGTTCTTATTTGTTTGTGTTACTACTTCTTACTTACTGTTTATAAAAAAACTTGAAAAAAATCATATGATTTTTCCATCAGTATGTTCGATCATGTAACCAATGTTCTTTTTTCTGTTAAATATTAACTAATAATCAATCATTCCTTTCTTTTATTAATAAAATTAATAAATAAAGTAATATAATTAAGAGTAATCTACGCTTAGAAATCAAAGTAAATAATCTGAAAATTTATTGACAACGGACTAGCGGGAGAGAGTCGTGGAGGCAGCCTTGTGCAGTCGCCCGGCGCACTACCACAAATCCGCTTTGCACCACAAATTTTTATGCTAAATATTAATTAATAATTCCTTTTTTTTATTAACACGACTGCCCAAAAAGGCGTATAATACATTTAGGGTGTATGTAGTAAGTTTTCTCCACTGTAGCAGCTCAATGGCTGAACCGATTTAATATATGACCCCCGCGTTAGAATACTTACTACACCGGAAATGTCATATGATTTATAAATATTTATATTACTATAACATACATACACATACATATTTATAAAGAAATATTTATACAAAAACATATTTATATATATTCCGATTCGCCAGTTGTGGGTGTTCACCTTGCCACTTTTGTGAAACGTTGACTTATTTCTAAAAATTACATTGTCTAAAAATTGTAATGTCTGGTATTCTTTAATAAAAAATTCCAGCCAAACAATTTTTCCGTCACCTGTAATGTGTACCTAACGTGTAAGTATTCAAAATTCTTTCTGGTTTCAAAATTAACGACTTATATAAGTAGAATAAACCAGTAAGGGAGTCTTGTATATGAAGCATCTACATACTTAGTCATTATAAGCGTGTAATGTTTTTAATTATAACAAGTAATATTTATAATTGAAGTTCGGGAATTCGTATCAAAATAAAATACAACCCTACCAAAAAATAATATGTTATACATATAAGTTTCAAACTATTTGAAACGATTAATAGTCATTAACAACTTACTAGCAATTCCTTGAAAGCAGTAAAAAAACGCTTCTACAAGAGTTATAATTACCAACAATTAATTAAATAAGTTAACAGATATAAAAATCTGATATCCAATATTTAATTTTTTTTAAAAATCACTTCTCAGCGAAAAGATATCTTCCTAAATGCCACTATTATTATTATTATTACATTAATATATTCTAATTAACTGTACACTTTGGTAATTTAGAGTTATAAAATTAAATAAAACGAAGTTATACACTAGGGTATTCGTAATATTCCCGGCTGACACAGAGATTGCGTAAGAATGAATGAATGAATATGATATTTATCATGTAGCGTACTGCAAAGTTTCAGCCGCGTGAATGTAGTCGCTTGTTTGTGGCGATCAAGTAATGCACACTAGTTTTGAAAGTTACTGAAAATGAAGAGAATTTAAGTTCGAGCTGTTAAAATGTTCTTTGGTTTAGAAGGTTTAGCCTCGATGGATATACAAAAAGGGTTAGATTTACTTTGGAAAATTTTTTCCCTTTTTTTCCGATTGTAAAATCATTAGGTGCTAAACTTAAATATGATGAATGTTCCGAACGCCCAATAACTGCTACATCTGATGTAGTCATACAATTATTTACAATGTCAAATTGTATGATAACAGACTGAATTTACGCAAGCAAACTAAAAATAGGGGGTGAAAGGAAGTGAAAGTGTGGCGTAGAAAACGAAAACAGTTTCCTCTACAGAAAAAGTCTTAGTATTTTTTTTGGATAATTCTCATGGTATAGTGCTCATAGAGTGAGAAATGGAAAACAGTAGGACCATCATTCGCAAGTTTTATGCTTCATTATTGGATCAGTTTAAGGGTGCTACTAAGAAAGAAATAAAACAAAAGCATGTGGCAAATAAGAAAATGATTTTTCACCACGATATTGCACGTGCATACATGTATTGGATTATTGCTGCAAACTCTGTGATCTGGGCTTTAAAGTGTCTCCATATGCATGTAATTGGATTACAGCGATTACTTTCTCTGCCAAAACAAAATGAAATAGCAGGCTGAGATGATTTACTTCAAATGACAAAATCACAGCTCAGACATCCGCTTACTTTACAAATCCCGATTTTAGTGAGATGTTAAAAGATTAAAAAGTCGCTGATTTGACTGTACTAAACTATGTGACCAAGTTAAAACAAATTCTGAAAAATATTGTATTATCTTTCATAGACCGAAAACTTTTCGAACAGCCCTCATATATTATTTGCAGTAACGTAATGCTACGTATATTTCTTGATAAATTGTCTACCTTTATATTATCGAAAGTATTAGCACAGAGTTGCTAATACTTTGAAAATAAATTATGTTTGAAACATGTCCTTCTTCAATAATTCTTTTCCTTCTGTTATTTTTTCTTTAAATAAATGGACCTGGTAAAATTAGATTTTAATTTTTTTTTTGTATTTGTTCATTATTATTAAAAGAAAATTTTAGTACTAGGGCACTTCTTTTTAAACGTTAGGAAACGCAAAAATTCAACATATATAATGAAAATTAAATTCATTATTTGTGCTGTTCTATGGTTTTATAATACATTATCGTATTTCAGCTACATGACATTTACAGCGATTAATTATGAACACGTTAAATACTAAATTTGTAATAATAATCGATAAGGATAATCGTGTGCTGTTATCATACTGTGCTTACAGAGTTATCATACACGTCAATATTATCATACGGTTCTGCTGTGAGGCAGATCCCTTGAACCACGCCGATCTCCACTTTCCTATTTTTCGCTCTAATTTCATTTAGATCATTTGTGTTCTTAAAATTTCTCAGTCTCTCTCGAGGAAAACTGAGAAAGAAGAAGAGAGACAATTGTAGAAAATGCTTTTTCTATTTACACTCCAAACATAACTCCGTATAACTAGACAATAAATAATAACCTTTTTTGTTAAATCCTTCTTTAGCCACTAAATATTTTAGTGTTTTTTATTTATTTTCACTTCTTCAAACTGTATAACGCTAAAGGATCTGTTTTAAACCGATTCAATTCTTACTTCTTTTATTGTATGCATTCATTAGCTATTAATCTCCAATCTTAATTGTTTACAATTTTCGTAACTTCCATTTTCATTGCATATTTTGTCATCTTCTCTAATTTTGAAATAATTGTTGAGTATCCTGTACTTCATCTCCTAAAATAATTTCTGTACCTTCTGCAAACCTCATACAATTCATTTACTATCCTCAGATGCAGATTAAAATTTAAAAAAAAGGTTTTGTGTTCTTTATTTTAAGACAGCCAAATTTTCTGCGAGTTACATTAAATAAAGAAATGTATGCATAATATAATATAAGCTTAACGATAAGTTACCTCTATTTATTTATTTCCGCTTTTTTTTTCTGACAATAAAAAAAAATATTTGCTTATGTTTATTGCTTGAGCAATAAGCTTCTTTTAAGTCCAATAACCGAATAAAACCTCTGGATTGTGCTGTAATCCGACGTAATTTTCAGCAGTTGACTAACAAATAATTTCTAATAAATTTTTTAACTTATTAAAATTTATTACAATAGCCTGTTATTTCGATAGATCTCTATTAAATACAGAAGTTTATACAAATGAGTGAATTTGAGTTTTTCATTCTGCAAACATATGAAAAGTAAATGACTAAAACTGACTTATTGTTAACGCATAGTAAATTTAGGATAATTACTTTAAATGTACTTTATGCAATTTATTAGTAAACTTATATAAATGCAGCAAATTAAGTTAAAATAATTCTCTTTTTATACATCTACATAAAACCATATGTAAAAAAAGTGATGAGAGTGACGGACTAAGGATAATTTAGATTAATATTGGATTCGTATAATGTTTCAAGAGGTCTCTAGATATCCAGTAGTTTTTTTTGATTTTAGGCCAACAGATGTAAATGCAAAAAAAAAAAAATATTCAGTAAAAACTTAAAACGTTACGTTGGTATATGAAATGAATTGTCAAATTAGTATAAGAGTGATGTAGATGCTAAAAATCCTTCCAAATTAAAAACATAAAAAAAAAGTGTTCTGAGTTGGATTATTTTAAAAAAATGTTATTGCCTTTTATTTAATTTAAATTAAATCACAATATGAATAATAAATCTGCTTTAAAAAAATCTTTTTATTTCTCTTTCAACGTATTTTTGTAATTGTTTATGCAATATATGTTTTTGAATTTAAGAATAATCCAGAAAAAAAAATTAAAGCAAAAATATTATTAAAATAATTTTAAATAATAATATCATCAATAATAATATTATTCAATTTTTTACTCAATATCAAAATAACACAATACACTCAATACTAATTGTAAATAAAATTTAATTCACAAAATCTTTCAATATTAAAACGTTTAATATGATGTTTTACCACAGAGTAAAAGATTTTGGGTTAAAATTTTATTCAATTTAATTAATGAAATAAAAAGAAGACAAATTAAAAAATAAAGTAGAGAAGACTTAATTTTTATGAAATAATATACAGTTATTTATTTATATATCATATTTTTTTCATAACCCGTGTATATTTTTTCATTTCAGAGTTCACTAAAAAAACAGGAATACATATATATATATATATATATATATATATATATATATAGACGGATATAATATTTTTCTTAAGTTTATGCATCAAGTAAAATTGAGATATTTACGTACTTCAAATTCAAAATGAAATCATAATATGAGATAAAAATTAGTATTTTTAAAGAATTTTTATAGAAATCATTAGGTTATTTTTTTTTTATTTACTTGTATCAATTTTATTATTAAAACATAATTTATCTCTTCATTAAAAATAAAAATAAAAAGCAATTTCCTTATTAAATACGCTACACATACATTTAACGTATGTGTAATTGTATGTACATTTTAATCTCTTACAAAATTTTTTTATATGCTTCTTATCACCAATAATGAGTTACTTGGAAAGGTAGATTGGAGTTGCTTATTTTAATTTTAAAAATTCATGAACATTATTGATAACAAGTATGAAATTTCATAGTCAAAGAAAATGCAAAAATTTCACGTTAACGTGGAGTTATTCATTTTCAAACAAAATTGGTTCCTAAGGGAGATATTTAGGTTTAATTTTGAATGTAAATTATAATATATAACTTATACAAAAAGTTAAATAAAAATCCCGTGGTTTTTTCTTTAATATTCAAATCATAAATGTAGAACCCAAATTGTTTCAATAAAACATATTTTAAAAGATGAATGTCGAAAAGAATACGCTTCCATATCAGCTACGTTCCATGTACGATTATGTAGTAAATACATAATAATTCTCTATATTTTACATAATAATTCTTTGTATTTTAAGTTTTAGATGAAACGTTAATTTATATTTAAATGAAACAATCGAAAAAAAAAGCTAACAATGACTTCTACAAAATTTGAAAAAAAAAATTAGATCTCTCTCATTATTACTTGTTTGTAACTGTAAACTTATTTCTGTATCATGGTGAAAAATAAATTAAGAATTCATTAATATTAAGAAATAAAGTATTTTTAGTTAAAAAAAAAGATCGCGTATCGTTTTAATTATCTACTGCTTACAACGATTTAATCATCAATTCACTGATTTCCGTCATCAACACACTATTTGATTTCAGATATCGTTTAAATATATTTTAAAAATTATTTTAATTGAAATTGTTAATTTCAGAACAATTTCAAATACATTAAATTAATTTTACTAAATATATGTGTAAAGGGAGGGGCACTTACATTTATGTAGATAAATATTAGAATGATTGATTTTAAACATCAAATGAAATTACATAAATATTTACGATACATTCGTTTAATACCTTGGACTCATCAGTACTGAATTATATACACTTGCATGACACAAACAAAATATCTATTCCAGCAAATAATATTCGTTCTGAATCAACAAATAGATAGAAAGCTAAAATAATATGTATCGTTCTGGGAATCTACGTAATATCTGAATTTTAATCTAACATTAAATGGACGTATAAGGAGATACTTTAATCAACACTGATAAATACTTTAATTGCAAGAAAACTGTATTTAACAGATAACTAGCTAATTAATACAATAAATTTTATTGAATGTGTGGTATATTTTAGAAATAATTGCATTTTTTTAAATCATTTTAAAAGAAATCAATAATGACGTATTAATTTTAATTAGGTTAATGTATAACAAAATAAACATTACTTATAATACCATATATAACGATAAAAGAAGAAAGAGGCAATTCAATTTTGATGTGTCATATAAAATATAAAAATTAAATATTTTAATAACAACTACAATTTTGTTTATTCTTTTGCAATAATGAATGAACTCAACAATAAAAATAATTTACGAAATATTGATTTGTTCAAAAAGACAGTAAAAGATAATTTAGTATTCTTAACCGAAGTATTCTGAAACACATTTTCTGTGGTCATGGTCAAGCCGATGCGCTGTCACTTTTTCTACCAGTAAATTTAACATTTATCTTCAAATTCTATTAAATTCTAACAGCTAACTGTTATTAGTATACGTAATCTTTCTAAGTTTCTTTAGCCGTTCTTGATTTTTCCTTAATTAAGTTATATGATTAAATCGATTTTATTTATTCATACTTTTGATGTTAATTATGTATTTATGGAGTATTTTAATATTATTTTAAAAACAACAGCTACTGATTTCTGCAGTGGATAATTACTGTAAATTAAATTTTAAAGTTTTGAAGTATGGAATTAACTTTACCGCATTGAATTTTTTTGTCAAGAATAGTCAGTTATTTTAGCGAAGAGTTATTTGATTGATACAAAATATTGGGGTTTTGTTGGAACTCCATTAAATAAAGTTTTGAACTACATACTCATCAATGTGCACGTTTGACAGAAGTTGACCTTTAATAGTCGAGCAGTAAAATACATGTACATAATTGGCGTTTGGGACCGAAAATACACCTACATAGCAAGAATTAAAGAAATATACATATACACGTCTTTTTTTTAATTAAAAAAAAAAAAAAAAATCTTTATTTGGAAAAAGTTAATATTTTTTGAAAAGTTTGCGCTTTGATTTCACATAAAATATTTTATTATGTATATTTTACATATGAATATAATATCTTCAGTCGAAAAAATTATCTTTGACCAGCAACGCCTAATAGGAACGTAAAATGTATTAAATATGAATATGAATAATTAGAAGCTTTAGTTGCAGAATTTCCAGTCTTACGAATATTTAATACAATCAACAAAATATTTTAATAAGAATCCTGAAAACATTCAGAATTTGAGGCATGTTAACAGGGCTAAAAATAAGATCAGTTATTAAAAATTCAATGGAAAAAAATAAAATGAAAAAATCGCTAAATTTACGTGATAATTCACGGTTAAGAATTGGTTAAATTGTATTTCCAATACTTCTTTCGAAAAATGAAATTGAAATTTAGATTAGTCATGATTTGAGTAACTGCAGGAGTACAAAAAAACAAAGAAAACAAGGGAAAAAATTTACGTAACTGAAATATATTAGAAGAATATACAATATATATACTTGCAGGCTGCAAGGGTTAATATATTTATAATACTGATGAGAGCATTGACTTTTATTTTTTTATAACGTCTGCTTAAAAATAATTAAGAAATTCAAAAACTTTAATTTTCTTACTAGCAAGATACTATAATAGTAATTTTCTGTTTATAAAAAATAAACTGTAGAAATTTCTACGTTGTTTCTCAAACGGCATAAATCAAAATAATATTTCATCAACGTATACGTTAATAAATGTATACTTATTATAATTTGAAAATGTGATTACAGTATATTTACCATTAAAAAACAACTGTAAGAAAAAAAAATTAAGTGATTTATGGAAAAAAAGTTTCATACTTTTTTATTTTACACATACCAAATATTTACGACAAATTTCTGGTTTAAAACAAACCATTATGAAAATAATGATTGAAATTTAAAAAAAAAACCATGTTAAATATGAATATACAAAATAAATTTCTAATCAAGTTTATTAATTTCCACAATGTTAAAAACTAAATAAATTTCATAAAAATCATTTATGTTTTCCATTCGTAGAAATTATATTTTATTAAAATCATATCGTTATAATTATTGAAATGTTACAAGTATGTGTATTAAATAATATATATGTATTAAATTACAATATACAATAATATGCATATATAATGAATGGAAATATTTCTAAATATTTCACTAAACTATTTTTAAATATATAATTCGCAATTCAGAAATTAATTTTTATCAATCATTACAAATATTTTACAAAAGATTTCATACTTCATATATAAGAAGAAAAACATTTTTTTTATAGCTGGTACAATTTTCCAGAGAACAGTTGTACTTTAAACAATATATGACATTGGCTTAATAAAGATAATAAAGATTAAAATAATTTTTTTTTTTATTATATAAAATTAAATTTTTTACTAAACTTTTCCTACTTTGATTTATTACTTTGCATTTTGATTTTGAAAATATTCTAGTCGTTTCCTAAAATATAAAATAAACTTAGAAAACTATGTAACGTTCAACATAATACAAGAAGTATTATTTTTTTTTAGCCTAACTTTAAAATACAAATATAAAATAATAATTGTTAATAATAAAAAAATTTACATTCTATAAAAATAAATTGGTTGAATAATGATCGATTGCGAGATATGACATTCTATTCTGACACGACAGTGAAAGTCCTACATGTAGACCAACAAATACATGGAAAAGCTTAAAATGAAATCAATTAAGAGCAGTTTCAACAAGTAATTTAAGAACTTGGAAAAAATGGGAAAAGAAATTTTAATGGCAAAATATATATTAAAAGATTAGTCTTATTAGGGTGCATCATTAGCGATAAGTATTTGGGTCTGCCAAGCATTTGTGCTATCCAAGTGTTGCGAAGGAAACGGTGATATCCGGTGCCGCATAACATTGTTGATTACATGCTCCCGGAGTAGGAGTGAAGGAAGGCAGTTGAACAACTGATAGGAAGGATTCTGAGAGGAAAGGAAGAGGAGGGCACACTCAGGGAAGTGCGTGCCAGAAACTAACTGGAGGAACAGAGTAGTCAGGGCTCCCTATGTCAGGAGTGCGTGCCGTGCGATGTTTGACATTATTTTTATTGTTCTTTTTGTATATATATTAGTGCTTGTGTAATATTTCTTGTTTAATTTGTGTGTTGAAATACTGAACGCCTGGGGTAGAAACGTGACAACGTTAAAGGCCAGGTTAGGTACACCCTTCTGTCTAAGGTGTTCTGATCCGTCCACACGCATGACTGGATGGGTCAGAACTTCCCGATGACGACACAAGGGACCCGCGATGTATGTGTGGGACGCGGAAAGTGAAGGGAGTCTGAAATACAACCCTGAAACTTGTAGGTTAAGGACAGGTAGTGTAGCCCCCAGTGGAGAACCCACCGGGTTAGTCTAGTGGTTAACGCGACATCGCAAATCAGCTGATTTCGAAGTCGAGAGTTCTAAGGTTCAAGTCC
>JAAAKQ030059844.1:0-15873 GCA_010016005.3 Zanna intricata
ATCAACTCACTCAAACGACGATTACATAACAACTGCGCGTCCAAAATGGCTGAAACTTTGGTGAGTAACTGTCAACAAATGAACAACGAAATTTGAGTGCTGCCACCGACAAGTGCCGCTATCTTCATGTTGAGGTCGGAAACTTTTCAGACCACCCTCGTATCTCTAGCAAAGCTATTATCTCTAACTACTTAGTACTAAGTAGTTAAGTACTACTGCTAGATTAATATAATTTATTTATCTTGTGTTTTGGTAGCTTTATGGCATATATTTTTTTTAAATCATTAAAACGTTAGTTCTTCTGTCATTTTTTTTTTTTTTTTTTTGGGGATCTTGATTTACAAAATTGATTTTTATATATTTTATGCATTTAGTAAAACTTATACAAGTGCCTTTGAACCAACTTGATAGCCTAAACTATTATTGCATAACGATTACAAAATGTTAATTTTGGCAGCCATTTTGAGGTGAACCTGACGGCCAATCATAGACAATGGTGTATTTTTGTTTTCATCTAACAATGCCCAATCCGAATCCAAAATCAAGAACAAAATTCATGAAAAGATTTCTTCCCTATTAGAATATATATGCAAACATGTACAAAACTGTAAAAATTAAATAAATTTTTAAGTTTGAAAGATCTTGAGTAATTTATTTTAACTATGTTCTACTAAAGGTACCAATGTTTTCAATTTTTACATCTTTTAATTATGTACAAAATGATTTTTAGAAGTAATGCATTTTCAAACAAGTACACATTGAAAAAGGTGTTCAAGTAAATTTTACAAAAAAGTGTAACAATGTGACCATGACCTTGATGTTTGACTTTGATTGACGGGCCTTTTCAGGGCGAGGTGAATTACTGGTTTTCCATTGAGAACTCTGAATCTTTGTTTCAGGGTCATAGCCATAGACCCAACTTTCATTCCCAGTAAAAATTTTGGCCATGAAGTCCGCATCTGCATGAAGACGATCCCTCAATTCCATGCAAACTGAAACATGATTTCCTTTATGTTCATCAGTCGAAAGTCTCGAAACAAATTTGGCACTCATTCATCTCATTTACAAATCATCTGTTAAAATGCTTGGCACGGACCCGTAGTTGATGTTAAGTTCTTCAGTAAGCTCTCGAATAGTCATTCACCTGTTTGAACAAACAAGTTTGACCACTTTTTGCACATTTTCATCGTTCCTCATCCTTAACAGACTCATTTCCACTTTTAAATCGCTCATACCACTTGTAAACAGTCTTCAAAGTTACCATATTATCACCATACACTGATTTTAACATTTTGTAAGCTTCTTTGGGACTTTTTTTCAACTTGAAACAAAACTTAATGTTAATGTGTTGTTCAAGATCCACGTTTCACGACAGTCACTGCAAACATGACCTCACTGTAGCGGCTATAGAAGCAGACTGACAAGCCGAAACGTGTTCAAACTTGTCACTACCTGTCTCAACAAATGAGGGTATGAGACATACTAATTGAAATAGATGCAGCATAAGTAATTGCTGCTATAAAAATTCATTCACCTTATTTTTTTATCACTCCTTGTGTATGTATATATATATATATATATATATATATATACATACATTATCTTCAACAGAAAATTACATTACTTTGTAAACAATTCTGGAGAAAAAAATTAAGAAAGGTCATACAAACATAGGTCCAGAATCATTTTGTTTTCAAGTTAAGCTGCTAAAATATTGTAACTTGATTTTTGCAATATAATACAGTAATAAAAATGTTTCATTGCTTAGTAAGTAAAAAAATAATTTATTTTGACATGTTTTGCACTGGAAATTATTTTAAAATGATTCCCAAAACTATAGCTCTAATATGTTTTTTAAGCAAAAGTCATATAATTAATGTAAAATAACTTTGTTAGATTGACAATTAAAAAATAAAACTTTGTAATAAATTTATAGAGAAATTAATTCTGAGAAAACTGATGTAGATAAAAGTTCATAACAAATAAATACTAGTTGATAAATCAAAACTTAACATAGATTAATTAACTTTTAATTAAAGTTTGAACAAAAAACAGTAAAATTCATTAAGTTTTTATCCATAAATAATCGGAACAAGTAAGTTAGGTTTATATTCCAAATAATTTATAACATTTAACTAATGGAAAATGTAATTTCCTCATTTTTTTCCAACTGGAGAACCTTAAAAGCAAAGATAATTATAAAATTAAAAAAATTACACATCAATTACAATTATTTTAGGGAATTAAAATAAATATAAAATAACTCAAATTGTGATGGACGTCATCTGCACTAAAAACAATTTAATTATTAGCATAATTTTACTGTCAACAATAATTTATCATTAACCTTTACTTAATCTTAATTCTTAATGCTTAAGAATCATAGGCACAACAGCTGAAAAGCTTTATTGTATCAGTTGAAGTAAAAAATAAGCTATATAATTTCATCTTCAACTAAATTAAACAATTACATTAGTAGATTTTATTTATAGAGGATTTTAAACAAAAATATGGCAGAAATCTTTATTCTGTTAATTTTTTTATGATACATATTTCACGAGTTGTCTTAAGAACATAAATTTTTAATGATTAAAAATAATTTTAAACTCCAGAGTAAGTTTTAAAAAACATACAATATCATATATAAAACTGAGTTCAAAATGCTAATAGTTAAATAACAATTAAAAATAAATAAATAAAAAATTAAAATAGGAAGCATAATAGACAAAAAATAAAATAAAAGCTTCAAAATTCTAAATTCCTAGCTTTATAAAAGATATATGTTGTACATGTAAATTTATCAATGATTTAGGTATGATTTATCAAGATTTCATTCACTGAAAGCTTTATGTAAATATTATTACTATTTCAAGACTGTTTGCATTTGGTTATCAAAACAAAAATAAAAATTTAATTATCAAATATATATATTTCCAATGCTATTTATAATCTCAACTTTTAAGATATGCAAACTTAATGAATATATTCTCATAAAAAACATATCAACATTAATACTGCTAGTAAATAAATTAAATTTTTTTTTATATTTAATTTTACAGCCATTATTAGCAAAACTATTTCAGTTAGTTTTTCAAGTTAGTTATTCCTTTAACCAAAAAAACAGACAAGAACAATCTTTTGTACATCATTCTTTTTATTTTCTCTTCTTATATATTAAATTTTCAAATCATTTAAAAATGAAATTTTGTTCTTTTGAAAATAAAAATTAAAAATGTCTTGCTATTACTTTCATACAGTTTGATATAATATAGCTAACAAAATATTTAACTTTATTTTGAAGTTGCATAACTCCATTTATTTTTCTAGATTTTTTCACAACAGACCACTCGCTTCATTATCTCAATAAATAATGCTTAAGAATCATAGGCACAACAGCTGAAAAGCTTTATTGTATCAGTTGAAGTAAAAAATAAGCTATATAATTTCATCTTCAACTAAATTAAACAATTACATTAGTAGATTTTATTTATAGAGGATTTTAAACAAAAATATGGCAGAAATCTTTATTCTGTTAATTTTTTTATGATACATATTTTACGAGTTGTCTTAAGAAGAACATAGATTTTTAAAATAACAATGTTAAACTGCAAACAAAAAATTAAATCTATTAAAATAAAACATTTTTTAAAAGCAACGGAAGTTTCTGACAATGATTTAAGATTAACATGATAAAAGTATCATGATTTGAATGAACTAGTGGCAAAGAAAAAGAAAGATATAGAGTTTTTTTGTTTGATGGACCAAATATTCCTCCTTCAGTACTACCATTTAAAAATAAAGAAGACAGTTAATTACAAGCAAGAGTATTTCAATCCAATCATTACTGTGGTACACTATTATTATACTTTAAACAACAGACAAAAATAAAAGCGTTTTATTTATATTTCAAGGTCATTCTGCAATATCTGTCCAACCTTTTTTTTCTATTTTTTCATCCAATAATTAAATTGCAGGGCTTATAAATATAACAATTCTAAATAGATGGCAGTTAACTCCCAACAGTTGCAGAGGATTAACTCTTCTAATAGTGCCTAAAATAAACAGCAAAAATTTAAGCTTGGCTTAGGAAACAATCTCGTTGTAATAAAGAGAAGTACAGCCATATTTTCTACTAATCCTACTCTTTTATAGTGCAATATACTATGAACTGCACTAAGATGTAATTCATAGTTGACAGTTGACACTGTGGCATATACCCCGGTATGAGTTTGTGCGTGACAGAGTGGTTAGGGAACTTGAGAGATTGCACTTGGGCCTTGATTTAACAGTCAATTGGAAGACCCAGGCTGAGTGGCAGGTTGTTCTAGCTTCCTGCAGACCACTGCGTCTTCCAGAGTTGCGGAAGGAGTGCAGAAGGTAGCAGACTGGGTGGCTAGGATTCTGGTTGTCCAGTTATGTGGCTGGACATAGGTGATTTTGGCAATGAGCCACAGTTATTTCTTAATACTGAGTTTGCATTGTGGCATAGCTCTGGCAGGGCAGTGATTGCCTTTTAGGTTTGTGCTGCTTTACTGGAGCATCGGTGGGAATATCAGGCTTGGCATCACTGGGATAGGTTCATTTGTACGGGCGGCCTTGGTGGTGTTGGGTCTGATGTGTGGGCTAAGATGTGGCAAGAAGAGAATGTCACATGAATGTGGTTCTTTGGGAGGTATTGGCCTCCGTTCTGACCCTTTGTGAATGCATGTTGCTTGTGCAATGTTGTTATAGGTCAAGATTTCGATGCTACAAGCAGCGTTTTGAGTGAGAATATGACCTCCAATCGATTTGATCATTGCGTATATGGCATTCAAAGTCACATGGGTAGTTAGATTGATTTAGAGTAGCCGTGAGGCTACTGCCATGCTGCGGTTATATAGTTTTAGGGCTATGTGTAGGTCGACCTACCCCTAAGGCGAGGGCGTTTGCTGCTGAGGTATCTTACTCTGATGCTAAATGTCGACCGCTGCTTTTGCATCGAGGACATCCCGACCGAGGCCTGACTGGTAACTGAGATATGTAATCAGTACAAAAGTCAATAAGACGACTCCCGGTAAAGCCCTTCAGGGCTAGGAACGGGAGGGGTGGTTTGGCAACCGAAATCGTTGCTTGGTGGATGAACCCCTACAGGGGTTGGGATGTGGTATATACCACACCAATTCTAAGGAAGGCAAGGATTTTTCTTATAAATTACAAGGAAGCCTGACCTTGTTCACAGAACACTCTTTAATAATGAAAGCAATTTATGTACTGCAAGATAAATTTTTTCAATAAAAAATTACATATAAATGATCTGCTACTCCAAAAAAGTAAAATTACTCATTCTCAAAAGGAAACAAGTATGTCATGCATACCCTATTTAGAGGGTGCTTTGAAGCACTTCATTGGATGGAATTCTGTGTCTTAGTCTGTATCCCAGTATATAGAGGTTATCCCTTTCTCAGTAACCACCCTTTTAATAATCTGAATAATCTGAGGCATTGTTATAACACAGTTGAAACAGAATTTTATTTTTTATAAATTTAATTTAAATTTCAAAAATCAATAAATACAGTTAGTTCAAAATTTATTTCTTATAAATTAAATTCATGTTCAAAACAAAAATAATTAGAATACAACAGTCAAGCATTTATATCAGATATCAAGCATATCAGTACATAATATTGTATAGATAGCAATGGATTATTGAATTAGTATTTATCGTAAAAATCTTTTTACAATAAGAGGTTAATATAATTATTAATAAATCAATAAATTTAAATTAAAAAAGTTAAAAAAAAAAAACGAAATTAAGTCTGATTCAAACCGATGTCCCTTCCCCGTGCGCAAGATCCAAATATTTCATTAATTAAAATTTTATTTGGCTATAACTCTGGAACCAATAAAAATATGTATTTATGATATATCGTTGAAAAACCAGTGGGGGGCAGTTAAGAAAAAGTCCAAAAGCCAAATTTTTTTAGAATTTGGACTTTTTTAGACACTTATAGTTCAGTTGATTGCAATCTAAAGGGAGGTACACAACTAGATATTACTAGGTATTACAACAGTCCTAAATCAAAAATTTCAACATGCTATAGGTAATCATTTTTGAATTATATGTAGTACATACATACAAACATTACACTGAAACTAGTCGAAATGGATTCAGGGATGGTCAAAATGAATGTTTCCATTAAAATCTGAAAACTGAAATTTTTCATGATCCCAATACTTCTTTTATTTTGTACAAGGAAGAAAAAATAATAATAAACCACACAACTGTCAAACTGGTAAAAACTTCTTGACTTTTATCAATTCTAGTACATAATACATAATAACTAAGGAATTGCTTTGTACTGAAACAAAGGAATAATAACAGTTGAAATAGAGTTATGAGATAAATATTTTAATACAAATCAGTTGCTGAGGGATGTATAATATGGTAAATACATTACATTAAGAAATTACAAAAAGGAATTGGTAAGTATATCAAACCAGTCAAAAATTACAATCTTCAATATTAATCAGATATTATCATAAATTTCTTACCTGAAAGCTTTTCAGAAGGCATAAACGTTTATTTGTTAACTTCAACATTCGAACAAAGACATCTAAGTCACTAAACTCAAAATAAAGTGGGCACAACATGTTCTCTTTATACAACTGAAACAGAAAAAAAAATTATGGTAAATTAATAATTTTAAGCAAAAGAAAAATGTCTGTGAGAAAGTGGTATCTAAAATTTTTGTTTGAATTATTTTCAAAGATTTTTTAACAATGCCTAGTTAAAAATATTTTGAAGATAGAAATAAATTAATATTTTCTTTGTTTAGTGAAAATAACTATTTTTATTCAATTACAACAGTACAGAAATGTTTCTACTAGCAAAGAATGTAGCAAAAGAAAAAAATAGCTCCTAATGAAACTATGCTTGCAGTATTTTAAATGCAAAAACTGTTAACGTCTACAACAAAAAGCATCAAACTAAAATTAATAAATATTTTCAGCAGCTTTTTTTCTACATAATTTCAGTTGTCTTTACAACCATCTTCAGTGACTGGTACTGTTGTTTTCATACTGGCATATTTGAGAACTTTTTAATTGGGGAAAAAACCTTTTTTGAAATAGGATCAAAAAGTGTATGGATCTGAATCTGTCTGTTATTTAGAATCATTAGAGAATATTTCTTATCGTTGTAGTGTTGTATAAGAAGAGTTACTTGATAAAGATAGATGCATAGCCGAGTGAAAATATTTCAAAGTTATAAAAACCTTTTTATTGTAAACATCTGATTCGGTTCATCATGGCAGAAGTTTAAATTTTTAAATTAATACCACTTCCAACCACCAAGGACAAAAACAAAACAAATATTCTAAAAAGTTTTTGTTTGATGGCCAAACAATTTTTCAGAAATAGCAGATGATTTTTTTTGTTCTCAAATATTTAATAAAACAAAATCTAATAATTTGTTTTTAATTTTTGGTACCTGGACCAATTTTTACATCTCACACATTACTGATATATAAAATTTGATCCAGATTAAGCTTCTGAACCACTTAGATTAGATGTTATTAGAACTAATTGAATTAAAACAACGGTGTTGTTTTCTAAACATCAAACAAAGAAAACAGAACATAATCAAACATAACAAACAGTTACAACAGAGAAAACAAACAGTTATCATTTTTAATGCTTTAAGCAAAACAATCTTTCTTAGATTTTTAAAAAAAACAAAAAATATATGGCAAATATATAATTAGATAAATTTCAATCTCGTAGACCATCTACATCAAAAGCAGCTAAAAAATTGAGAACGTTTATATTATTTGATCAACAACTGACATAGTGAATGATCTAAAAACTAAGCATTCAGAAAGTGTATGCAAAGTTGTTTAAAAAAAAAATCACCATCTAGCTAAAGGAGAATAGAAAGACTACACTAGATCTAAAACTTTCATAATGCATCCAGAGCAATTAAATTATAACTTCATATTTAAAAAAAAAGATAAAAAAAAAAACAATTTTCAACTTTAGGTTTTTTTTAACAAAGCTATTAACAACTTTATTATGGATTTTTAAAGAACAAACTACTTAAATACTAAAAATTAAAACGTAGTTATCAATCAGCAAATAGATATATAGAAATAACAACATTAACAACCTACACAATACAAAATAAATAAACAACCATATTAAATTATTTAAAAGAATCCAGACTTGCAACTTTCATTCATTATATATTGTAAAACAACTTTGACTAATAATTTATTAAAAATTATAAAATCTACGATTTCCTTGCATATTTCATCAGAATTAACAATCAGAGCATCATTTTTTAGTATCTATAAGGGAATTAAAATATTCATTTAAATAAATTAAAAGGAAGTTCTAAAACAAATATGCAAGTGGGTATGAATTTCATAATTTTGAATAAATTATGACTCATCACAAATATATACTAAATAATTATTTCCTCTCCAAATATTTATCATATATCAATAACAAACATACCTATCTACAGACATTAAACCTTACTGAAACCATTTGTCTAGCACAATACTCTAATATCTTTACTCATTTATTTCATTAAAAATAAAAAAATTTTAAATATTAAACGTATATAACGCAGAGTAAAACGCAGAGAAATTAGTATTTAATATAAAAGACAGATGACAATTATTGAATCAATTCTTTGAATATATGCTTTCAGTTAATAAAACATTATTTTCATGTAATAGATTCTAATTTGACTGAATTTCTAAATTAAAACCAAACTTTGATGGGTATATAAATTGCTGACTTTACCAGTATCATTTTATGCTCTTATAAATATGAACTGCAAAAATGTTATGTTTGGACTGTAATATTACATGGTTGTGAAGTTTAAGACTCCTAAGGAAACATAATCTAGATCGTGGATACCACTTTTAATGGATGAAAAATAACAATTATTCTCTTTTTGATACAAAACTATTTTCAGGATTACTGTAAATAATTTTTTTGATTTCCTTCATTAAACCCATGAAAAAATAGAATGTAACTAAAAAACCTCTAACATAAATCAATTTAATTTCAAAACATTTCATTTACTTTTGTTAATATACAAATCCTATGTTCTCACAATATTTTTTCTTATATATGTCTTTTTTCTAATTAAACATGAGTAAAAATTCAACTGATCAAATCTTAAATAATTAAAATAAGAAATAAGCTCAATTTTAAAATCTGCTGATTTTGGAAGCATTTCATTTTTAATTTCCTAAAAAAATGTCAAACTACTGTAAAAGTTTAGGGTTATGGATAATCTGTCTGAAATCTCAATTATTTGGAATATTAAAAATATCTTTTTAGATGTGAACAAACAATTACACATTTATATAATACAAAATAAACAACTACAACTTCAATTGTATATCAAAAAGTGGCATTTTCAAGCAATGACATTCAATTAAATTCAGAATCGAGATTAGATAACTGAACATCAAAGATTACATTCATAATCAATGGCAGTTTGCAGATTTCATTTATTAATTTCAATATTAATCATCATTTAAATAACAAAATAAAATCTCCACCAAAACTGAGAATTTATCATCTAATAATATGGTAATATTTTTCAAACAAGTGTTTATTTCTGTGATAAGTTTATGTTTTGCTTTACTTAATAGTTTTTCTTCTAATGCCAAACCTTAATACGGCATAGCTGAATAAGCTTAATATAAATTCCCATTAATGATTAAAAGTAATAATTAACGACAAAAACTTAACAAAATTATATCAATTACTCATGACAAATACAGACAACACATGTACTCTATAATTATAGATTAAATAATAAATAATTTGTAATTATGTACATAAGAAAAAAAAACTTAAGAAAAAAGAAATCCTTAAGTTTGCAAAGTTAAAATTTAAATAATTCTGGAAATCTTGAAAAAAATTTGCAATTCAATTCAACATTCTCACAAATAATATTTTCATTATTAAAGAAAACTCTTATAACATTAAAAAATGGTTAATTTGGCTTAATATACAAATTAATGAAGTAGGATGTGCAATTTAATGCTTAAAACCTAATAAACATACATGTTACATTATACCTTGTTATTATGTTCAATCATAAAAATTACATCAATCAGGTTAAATGACAGATATAATTAAATCTTAACTACAGATAACAGAAAAAATTAATACTAATGTATACTGACATAAATATTTGGTTACAATAAATAAGTATAATACTGTATTACCTTGTAGCATTTAAGAAAATAAACAAAAAAAAAATTTCGGTGAAACAATGGAGATATTCATAAAATGCTTCTTTTAAAGTTTCTTTGTTAGGTTAATAAAACGGGTCAGCAGTATGTAAATCTTTTTTTAACCGAGCATAATATAATGAGAAATTTAATAAGGTAAAACTAATAAATTCATACAGGTTGACAAGTAAGCAGCATATGAATAAATATTTCAAAACTTACCATAAAATAAACATCAAATAAAATATTTTCCGGAAGCATACGAAGATCATTTTTATCATAGTATTGGAAATAATCAATGACCGACTTTATACTTAATTCATATAAAGTACAAGGCATTTTTATGTTAAAAGTCTCCATCAACTTAGAATTTTGACACAAACTTCAAACCCAGATGACCGCACCACTCCTCATGAAGAAAGACGTCTGTCTATCCACAATCAGGTAATTACAAGAAAATCAAACACGAACTAATATAATTCAACGGAAAATTCCCTACAAGACTCTCATGGCAACATAAATCAACTACTACACTAGTGTCTACTGTTAACTAATAACTGTAAGAAGTCATTTATCTAACGCAATAAAACATATGAAATATTTACATCCACTACAAAACATTAAAATTTCATCTATTTAGCATCCAGCCAAATCGTAGACTAAAATATTTTCCCTACTAATTACATGCATCACCTGATTCTACAGCTCAAACGAACAGCTGATTTTAGAAAGTTTTGTTGCTTTGTTTAGTTATCGAGTTTTAAAAAGAACTTGACAGATATGTTCTTTTTGGTGATAAATATAACAAAAATTATATGTTCAGTTATTTAAATATAATTTTAAATAAAAAAGGTAAGATTGACTGTTCAACAACTGTACTATTTTATTTATTTTATGACTTCATTTATTATAATAGAAAATCAATATGACAGTGGTAAGTACTGTCAAAACGTTACATTTAAATAAATTAATAATGGTTAGTTATTTCAATTTTTTTAATCTATTTTTTAAACAAACAAAATTTTGTCCACCATACCTTTCAGCACACAATTTTTTGAAATTATTTATTATAGTTAACATATTGTATTTCTGGTACCTTGTATATAAATTTATTACACAAATAATAATACCTGGAATATGTATGAAATTTGGATTTAGAAAGGCAAGATACTTTTTATTTATATTTTTATAAAAAATTTAAATATGCATAGGGTGTGCATTTAGTTCATAAAGTGTATTTAGGTCACCTGGTTTGCAAGCATGTACATTGTAAGCAAGTAGTGTCTTTAACATTTAAATCCAAACACTTAATGATATAGTAGTTCACCACTCCGTGATCAAAATTACTGTGTTCATATTTATGAAAAGTTACTTTGCTGATATTTCTCTTATCATTTAATTTAGTAATTTTTCCTAGAGTTTAAATTTAATTTGTTTTTATTATTTTATAAACACAATTGTGTTTCTTTCTATTAATTTTAATGTCAAAACAGCACTACCAGCAACTACTGTAAAGGAGATGTTATTATTAGCTCCAAAAGGTCTTAGGAAAAAATTTAATTTATTTGAAACCAAATTGCTTTTAAAGAACTATTGTATCTCATCATGTGGCAGAAGAATGAATAATAACCAACAGTATTCTGTGAATTTGGTTAAATTTAACATAATAAGTAAATTAAATATAACCTATAATCATTTCACTCAGTATAATGTTTTCTTTACATTATACATATATAAAACAGAAAATTTTATAAATTCATTGATTACATTGATGGGACAGCTGAGCTATGGATAAACATTATGTTACCAAAGAGTGGAAGAAACAAGACAACTTAACTCCAAATGGGAAAATTATTATTCATGAGCCCTGAGCTCATGAATAATAAGTTGCCACTCAAAAAAATATTTTTACCCCCATGTCCATATTAAGCTAGGACTACAAAAATTTTTGTAAAAGCATTGAAGAAGGATAGGCCCTGATTTTTGTACATTAGGCAGAAATTTTCAAATGTAAGTGAAGGAGAATTAAAGAAGGAATATTTGTTGGTCCTCAAATAAAAGAGTTGGTCAAAGATGATTTATTTAACTCTGTGTTAAATATTGTAGAATTTTTCTCGGCAAACAAAAATCTAACAAAACCACGATAGTATTAGTCAACTTCTTACTTCATACAGAGCTGTGGGATGTAATATGACTTTGAAAACACATTTCCTCCACCCACATTTGGATTTTTTCCGACAACCTCGGAGACGTAAATGATGAACATGGTGAACATTTCTACCATGACATTTCCGTGATAGAAAGCCGCTATAAAAAGAATTGGAAAACTTACACGCTAGCCAATTACTGTTGGACATTAATTCAGGATGTGCCTGAGGCTATTTATAAAAGAGAAGCATCAGCCTAACTCAGTACGACCATGCAAAATTATAAATTTTACAGATTTTAACTATATGTTCCCTTTTTGTTTGAAGCATAATTTCTTTAAAACTAAGGGTGATAAAAAAATTGTATTTACAGATTTGTAATATACACAAAAAAAAATTCAATAAATGTTATCAGACTTAGAGAAACATTAAAAATTTTTTTTTTGTATCAGTGTTATTGATCAACTGGGTTTTTAAAAAAATATGAATTTTTTTGAAGTAGTGTTTGCAACAGATTTTTATTACAGTAATTACTGTTTATAGCAATTTACATTTTACAATATGGCACCATAATTAGTTTCTCACTTTTCAAATGATACAAAAATCATTTTAAATTGCTTTATATTGTTATTAAATAATATTCTTTACTTCCTTGTAGAGGAAATGCTGTGTAAAAGTTTGTAAACCAGAGAATGAGCCTTCTTCATCAGATGAAGATAAAAATAAAGAGGATGGTGATAGTATTAATGATTTTACACAGTTAGAAACCACCGAGGATTCTTTAATTTGATTAACCTGGTACAGATAGAATTTCAGTAGAGGCTGCAGTGACCGCAATAAATAAACGTCTGGAATAATTTTTGAGAGCTGGTTTCACCAAGATCAAGGAAAACCTCAACTACCATATAAAAGTACATACTACTCACTGATGTCCAACAAACTATCAAGAACAGGTTTATACTTTGATGAATTAAACAAAATAAGAGTACTAGAACCTGAAATTTCAACACAGACAAATGAATTAAAAGATGAATGCAGAGAATTTGATCAAAGTAAGTAAATGTAGAATTACATTGTATTTTATTAATTTTTTTTATTTAGAAATAAAGTAATTGAAACTTTTTGGCCCTGTTGGCTTTCTTAATTTTGTAACTCAGAAATTGGTGTTTATAAATATTAGTAATAGAATTAAATGCTGATAATTACACTGAAAACTCCAAAAAATAAACATTTGACATAAAATGGCTACTCATGTACACATTTGAGCATGATCTTACATAAAGTCCTAAACAAAATCAAAAATAGAAAAATCCTCGTTACAGAAAATACATATTATCATACACATCAATCAATATTTATTTAAAAATGCCAACATTTTTAAGGAAAAAAATTAGTCTCCTTTAGGATTACTCATCATTTTCAAAATAAAATATGTGTAATATAATGTAGCTACTATTATTTCAAACTTGACTGAAGTAGCTTAAAATAAACAGACTTATTGTGCAATTAAAAAACGGTAAGTTAACAAATCGTGAATGTAATTTTACAAGAGAAGTTTTCCAAGCTTATATATGAGTAAAAAGTGCTTTATGCCAACATTGAATCCACTTTTGCAAACTAACTTGGGGAATAAGCTATATATGCACAAATATTAACAATATTCTAATTAAATATTAACATTATTATAGTATTATAATGTAACAATGTTACATTCTACATTTGAACCAACTCAATTTAAAACGTACATACAATTCTCACATTATAAAAACTAAGATCTTTCAAATCCCAGTTTAGATATCATCACTACAACCATCATTCCTTCTTATGATGGTCTGTAAAGAAGTTTAACATAAACAGAAACTCCCTCATACATAGGAAACATTTTATACTACTTTTACCTTTAAAAAAGTGTATTCTAGAAGATTTTTAAAAAGTTTTCAGTTTATTTTTTATATTTAGAGCTTAAACAATTTTTAAAAGTGTTTTTAATAAACCTGCGGTAGTTGTCTAACGCCATGTATGTTTCTTCAATTTTTTAATTTTTTCATATATCCTGAATGTCATGGAATAAATCAGAACATTCAGGAAAGTGAAAGTATGATTTTGAACCACAGTTTTACACTAAGAATTTTATGTAGTTTGGTAACAGTCTTGTTATATATTTCTTCACATTTTTCTTTAATGAAATACTGACTCTTATTATAAGGAATATTATTTATTGCTTTAAAAAATGTTTGATGATTTCATTGAATTAATGAGACTGTAGATAATAAGTGTGAATTTAATTTTTTTAGACATAACACAATTTCAAACAATAGTGGATGGATTCATATCTATGATAAATTCATTAGCACAAGAAGTTGAAAAAGAGAAAATAAAAGCAATTGGAGCCCATAATCTAACAAAATCAATGGCTAAACAAAGAGAAGCACAAAAACAACAACTGCAGGTGATGTAAATAATTTATTTGTAAATTTCTCCCTATTTTGTATTTCTAAATTTTGTTCTTAAAATTTATTTTATTAACTCAATATTTAATTTCAACTGATTGATTTGTGATCATTAAAATGAATTTATAAAAAACTTGAAACATTCTTATATCAAGTTTTGAACACAAATTGCCTCAAAATGAATATGGTAATTTCAAAGATAATTTTATCTTTTAGCAGAATTCTCTAATAGAAAATTAAAGTAAAATAGATTTAAAAACACAGATAAATTTTCTTTCTGTCTTCAATCATTTGACTGGTTTGATATAGCTGTCCAAGATTCCCTTTTTCTTATTGTCTTCAGTCATTTGACTGGCTTGATGCAGCTCTCCAAGATTCCCTATCTAGTGCCAGTCGTTTCATTTCAGTATACCTCTTACATCCTACATCCCTAACAATTTGTTTTACATATTCCAGCCATTGTCTGCCTTCACAATTTTTCCCATCTATCTGTCTCTCCAATATCAAAGCGGCTGACTATTCCATGTTGCCTTAATGTGTGGCCTATAAGTCTGTCTCTTCTTTTAACTATATTTTTCCAAATGCTTCTTTTTTCTTAGGTACTCCGATCATCCAAGTTTCACTTCCATATAAAGCTACACTCCAAACATACACTTTTAGAAATGTTTTCCTGACATTTAAATTAATGTCTCTTCTCTTCTATATTTCTCTAAATGCTGCTTTTTTCATAGATTTGCCACAACACCTCTTCATTTGTCACTTTATCCACCAATCTGATTTTCAACATTCTCCTGCAGCACCTCAATTCAAAAGCTTTTAATTTTTTCTTCTCAAGTACTCCGATCGTCCAAGTTTCACTTCTATATAAAGCTACGCTGCAAACATAAACTATCAAAAATGTTTTCCTAACATTTAGATTAATTTTTGATATGAGCAAATTATATCTCCGACTGAAAGCTCATTTCACCTGTGCTATTTGGCATTTTATATCGCTCCTGCTTCGTCCATCTTTAGTAATTCTACTTCCCAAATAACAAA
>JAAAKQ030059855.1:0-15873 GCA_010016005.3 Zanna intricata
GCTGTCCACACTTCTTGCCACCTTGCGCGAAGTGCGAGCTTCATATGGTTTATAAAGTCGCATGTAGTAACACGGGTGGCCTTTTATATGAAAAATACATTTTTGCACTACACTTCAGAGAAGGTTAATGAAAAATCTTTGATGATTAATTTGCTTCATCTAAGGCAGAAATACCCGAACTTCACGGGATATTGATGAAGTGATGTATCTCCACTAACAGGAGGAGATCTTGATATACTCTTTGAAACAAGTTGACATCTATTTTCCTGACGACTGTTGTTTGAGAAAATCCGTCCTTTCTTACGATCGACAATTTTCTTTCCCTTTCCTTGATCCCCTATTCTAAAAAGTTTTTATTGTTTTAGCAAGTCTCCCAGTAAAATCGCAGTAAGTATACCGAAATCTTCAAAGTTACTGTGTCCTTAATATTTGGCTGATTTGGTGTAATGGTTTTGCATGTGGATTCTTAGGGGTACCATATTTCATATCCGATGGCTGTACAAAAAATCTTCTTATCATTGGGTTGAAAGTCTGTTGGCTGAGATGCTAATTGAGCAAAACTGCGTCCCCTAATACAAAATATAAGTAATCACAGAATTCACAGATTTTTCCACAACTATATTTTGACTTTTTTATAACAAGATTATATATTCTCACTGATGAGGTTTCATAACCATCAAATTTTAAGTATAGTATAATATTACTATTGAGTACTGTATAAATGTGATTACAGCTTCTACTTGAAAAATTAAGAAATTTATTGCAATAATTAATTTCATAAAATAGTTAAATATTGGTAAAAAAAATACATAAATTATATATATATATACGCTGTAATTTAATTTATTATCTGAGTAGTCTTTGTTATATTAATTTTTAACAACCAATTAATTGGCTATGTTAAATAAAAACAACTGGGGAAAGATAGATAAGTAATACTAAAAACACATGAACACCGATGTATTACAGTTCACCTGGACGCTTCGTAATAAAATCCTTATAAATATTATGAATTATTCACTTACCTCATTTTAATGATTATTTAAAATTGTGTTAATTAAAACTGAATAAGAATTATTAAAACAATGTGGTTAATAAATGAAACGATATTGGATAATTAAAGAGGCCGTTTTATCTTATCAATGAAACTAATGCTGCCTCATGAGAGAACCAGTAATAAATTTTAACAGTGTCCTCACAGACCCTTGTTGAACAGTTAGATCCCTCCTAATCCACTTCCAATACGTTTTCATACTACATTAATGCTATATACTTATCATTCAAGGAAAATTTGATAATTTTGAGGATGAGGAAATGCTGTTAACTAAAAACGATTAAATATTATATATTTTCATAAATATTTTTAGTAATAAATTATTTATTTAAATATTCCTAATATTTCTGTAATGATATAATATAAATTTTGTAATGTTAACTACAATTATTCTGCATGAATACATAAATGTTTGTAAACACAAAGTATCTATTGCAGTTAATTGCCTTGTACGTAATCACAACAGATTACACTTACCTTACTAGAGTATTTGATTTGACAGCCAGTCAAACAATACACCAGTGTATGATCATTATCTGATTTCCCATGGAGATTAATTCACACATCTCCTTTAAATCTCTAACACTATCATACTTTTATTCTTTCTCTTTTGGTTCTACTTCGTTCAGTTTTATTATTACTTTTTACATTATTCTGCATTTCTTGTTTGACATAGAATCAAAAGTAAGAAAAAAAATTTTCAAATTATTTTCAGAAAATTTAAATGGATTAAATAAAATTATGCACTTCATAAATTTTTACCGATTTAAAAAAAAATTTAATTTTATTAATTACTATTATTAAAAAATCATTATAATTGTAATCATTTCATCTCCTGCTGCAGGGGAGGAGAAATACAGTCTAAATTAAAATAGGAGTTTTGTTAATGCTATTAACTTCTTCGATCTGAACTGACTTAAATTTTTTTTTAATATATTTTTTTGTACCGTAAATTAAATATTTCTAGAGTTTTTTGAAGTTATTCCGCAGCAGAACAAAAATCTTTTCGTTAGTTTGTAATTTTTTTAATCATCTTAAGGTATTGCCATTATATGTGCATCAAAGGACTTTTAATGATACTTTTTAAACAGCATTATTAAACTGCTATAGATTTATATACAATACACTTATTCATTTTAATATTTTTTTAAGACGCATCTTCTTCAGTAGAATTATTAATAAAATTTTTGTTAATGCCACTCTTTTAAAATGGTTTATAAAAGCCTTTTGTATGAAATCAAATTTTATCTCTGTAATTTTTTTACCGTTTGTTTAATCGGTTCTTTCACTTTATTATTATTTTTAAAAATTAACAAAATTAACGCAAAAAATTACGTAGATCGAATATATATGTTGGGTTAAATTCTAAAGAGATTTCTTAATCTTTCTTTATTAAGAAAATGCTATTAATAATTGTTTGCCATTAAAGGTCCTACTAATTCAGAATTTTGAAAACTTTCATATAATAAATTAAGGAAGTTGTACGTTTTAATAATTTTTTTTATACGTTTTGAGAGATTAAATTAAAAAAGGGTTGTCTTAAGACGATTTAAAAATTTGTTTTATTATAACAAGGAGAATAAATATTGAATCCGTAAACTTACGTTGTTTATTGGATGGTAGTACTTTATTAGTATAGTAATTTCATCAAGTTCTTTGCCTTTATTCAAGAAGATTCTTGTTTTAAATCCCGATTGGGGTTGATATTAATTGCACACCAAAAAATTCTTCTTTTTTTTTTCATAAAAATAATTTAGAATAGGGTTGTTATAATTTTATATAGGTTATAGTTATTAGAAAAAATAAATAAATAATTTTACAGCTAAGAAATTTCAGCTCAGTAGTAAGTTGTAGTTTTATTTACACTAATATGAAAAGAATACCATCAGGTGATCTTTCTGAAATACCAATCTTTCTACCAGCGAATACAACCATTCAACATGGTTTATGAAATCCAGCTAAAATTTTTCGTACCTTTAATTCATTTAAACTTTGGCTCCTTTTTTAGCAAAAAAGTGCTTTAACTGATGAATAGTCATGATGATAATAGATTTTTTTATATCCACATATCATCCAATGATTTCTAATAAAGTGGATAAGTTTAAAATTGCATAAATTAAAGAAATACCTTTTGGTAAAATATGGGTGCATTTTTAAATAAAGAATCAAAAAAAGTTAAACACCAACTAAAATCAATTAACCACTCAAAAGAAGTAGTATTTCACTAACAATTTTAGATATCAAATTTCTTATCTATAACCTGCCTTAAATCTAGCTGCATGAAGCCAGTTATTTTATAACCTTCTGTAGATGACCGAACCTGTAACCTTTTGTAGTAATTGAAGCTAAGTGACGGATGAAAGCTCTTCTGGATTCTATTACGATCAACAATTCTAGAGAAAATTTTATAAATACGGTATAAATTATCTATCCTTAAATAAAAATAAATCAATAATTATTGTTTTTTCTTATGACGTATAGCCGGGTATATTAATTACATATTGCCTTTCTTAATTTAAACCTTTGTCTTAAATTTTCAATTTTACTCCCATTTTGGTGTAAACAAAAAAAGATTTGGTCTGTCCCCGTTATGAGTTTGCGCGTGACAGAGTGGTTAGGGAACTTGAGAGATTGCACTCGGGCCTTGATTTAAGAGTCAATTGGAAGGCTCGGGCTGAGTGGCAGGTTGTTGCTAGCTTCCTGCGGACCATTGCGACTTCCAGAGTTGCAAAAGGAGTGTAAAAGGTAGGAGCCTGGGTGGCTAGGATTCTGGCTTGTCCAGTTATGTGGCTGGACATAGGCGATTTTGGCGACGAGCCACGGTTATTTTCTTAATTCTGAGTTGGCATTGTGGCACAGCTCTGGCAGGGCAGTGACTGCCTTTTCGGTTTGCGCTGCTTTGCTGGAGCGTCGGTAGGAATTTCAGGCTTGGCATTGCCGGGGTGGGTTCGTTTGTGCGGGCGACCTTGGTGGTGTTGGGTGTGATATGAGCTATGTGGCGAGAAGAGAATGTCATGTGAACGTGGTTCATTGGGAGGTATTAGCCTCCGTTCTGACCCTTTGTGAATGCTTGTTGCATGTGTAATATTGTTATAGGTCAAGATTTCGATGCTGCGAGCAGCTTTTGAGTAGGAATTTGATCTCCAGTCGATTTGATTGTTGCGTATATGACGTTCAAAGTCACATGGGTAGTTAGATTGATTTAGTGTAGGCGCAAGGTTTCGTACTTCAGCGCTGCGGTTATAAAGTTTTAGGGCTACATGTAGGTCGACCTAAGCCTACCGCGAGGGCGTTTCCTGCTAAGGTATCTAACTCTGATGCTAAATGTCGACCGCGGCATTTGCAACGGGGGCATCCCGACCGAGGCCTGGCTGATGACTGAGATATGCAATCAGTACGAAGGTCAATAAGACAACTTCTGGTAAGCCCTTCAGGGCTGGTAACGGGAGGGGTGGTACGGCGACCGGAATCGTCACTTGGCGGGTGTCTTCCCCTACGGGGATTGGGATCTATACAGTACTCGAATAACATCTTGAATCTGAACTACGATATATGTCATTGCTGAAGTAGAGAGACTCGGTTGCAGTACTTGAAATCTCTTTCATTGGCCATATATTTGTACTCAAAAACATAGGAAAAATAAAGGAATCCCTTAAGTAATAATGTTTGACATTATGCTAAACTTGTTAGAGATTATGAATAGAAGGTATTTAAAAATAAAAGCAATTTGTGTTCTGATTTATTCTTTTACAAAAAAAAACCTTAGAAATATATTAAAATGTTAAATTCTCGAGAAAACGCAAATTACCTTGTAAAAAATTATTTAAACGGTTTTTTTTAGCTAGCTTTATAAGTTGTTTATTTAAATAAATAGTGTGTATACACTTCTTCGTAGTAATATTATATATTTGTCGTTTGAATCATAATCAATTTTTATTTTTTTATTTTTAACGAAGCAAGTTCCTTCCTTTTATATTGTATAAGTTTGTGTTCGCGCGTGGAGGATTACTCTTCCTTGAAGCATTGCTTATCGATATTTGTTTTCGTTTTATCAATATCTAGTTCAGACAAAAATATATTCAATAAAAGCGGAAAAATGTCATGTAACTTGGTGGGTGTAATCGTTTTTAGCAATAAAGGGAACCCAAGAGCGCTTATCTGGAACAAATGACGTAACGTTGTAATTGGCTCATATTTTTACTCTGGGGAGCTGTAGAGTGCAATTATCCGTTATCAGAGTCCAGGAATGTGGGATCTTGCTGCCACTACGTAACGTAATATATATCAATAGGATTAATGTCGTTGTCACGTGATTTAATTTGAATGGTAGGCAAAATGCTGACAATCACGCTCTTGTTTAATTACTAACGGCTCATTATAATAATTATATAAAAAAAACAGAACCGGTCTAATCCATATAATTTAAATAGTACTTAAAGTAGGCTTACACTTTCCTACATTCAAAGAATTTTTAAGTATATAAAACAATTTAATGCTCGTTTTAAACCTTGTAAAATTGGGTAATTTTAATTAAATTATTAATCAATTCAAGTTACCAATTTCATTTGTCACATAAAGATTGTTTTAAAATAATGACCTAAAAATTTAAATTTTATCTGTTTATAATGATTTTGTTGGTTAATTTTTCTGAAGACTTAAAAGATTTTTCGGATCGTTTAAAAAAATAAATCATTATTTTTTGTACTAGCAGAAGTATTTTTGAATCAAGGTAAAAAAAATGGAGTCAATTACGTTCAAATAATTCATTAATCCTTATGATGAAGTGTGATAAATTAAAAAAAAACCTTGTTTAAAAGAAAATGGTAATTACAACCATGCCATCTATATGATCAGCTGCACAATAAATAGAAATTTTTTTTTTAATTTCATATTAAGATAAAACTTTTCAACAACTTTCCACATTTAATCAACAGTTTTGTCGTATGATAGCTGTACAACACAGAAGAAGAATTGATAAGATTTCAGATTTAAATACATTAAAATTTTAACGAAATATAAAAAAAGTATATGGTTTTTTACGGTAGGTTTTTACAACCATAATAGAAATTATAATATGAACTACAATATTGCTCTTTCTGTAGTAGGCTGTTATCCCTCGATAAATCTAGAAATTTACCAGGAATATCAAAAGAAAAAGAATGAAATCAAACATTGTATTCCTCTTTAAAGAAAGATAAAATAATGCCTATATAATAAATGCATATCCCATATTTGTAACCCCTAATAAATTTGCATATTTTCATATTTGGTAACCAGTTAGCAAAATATAGAATAATTTAAAGGAATTTAGATGAGGTAGTCTTAACGAGACGAAAAACATGACAACTCCTTCGAATCACTTGTCCATGAAAACTTGTTCCAAGTTTTCCATAGTGTTGTTGGTTGTATGAGCCGTACCATTGTCTGGCTAAAACCACCTGTATTCCAACCGGCCTGGAGGTATAATATTTACAAATTGTTGCACCATTTGTATGTACTACTCACTTTGCCATGAAAGAATGTGATAAAGGTTCGCCTACGTGACATTTCACATTAAAAACCCACTTTTTCTACGTTTAGAGGAGACTCATGCAGCTGATGTGGATTTTTTGTACAACAAATGCGTGAATTCTGTGCTTTTATGTATCCACCAAGGTTTAACCATGCCTCGTGAGACCAAAAGTTCTTTCTTCGAGTTCTTTCTCATTTGACGTTATGGAGGACATGAACCACCGACAGAACGCTACACTTTCCTATGTCTGCAGGTTGAATTCGTGAACATTACGAATTCTGTAAGAATGATCTTTTAACACTTACCCAACGCCATGTGGGCACTACCAACAAAGAGACCAGACTGTCTACTGTCGCACAGACTTCTTGGGAATAAGAGAATATGCAGCTTGAACATCAATCAACTTTTCTGATGTTAGCACTTTTGGTTGCATCTGCCACATTCCTTGTCTGTTAGATTTTGTCGTACAGATGCTTGATAGAGAACTTATTTGGTGCATCCACATCATACTTTTCTGTGAAGGCATTCTGGTTCTGGGCATAAATGGTACATCTTATGTATTGGGAAGCAATGAATATTCTCTGCTGTATTGTGTTTCTTCTTCAATTTGTCTCAATTAAACTTGCCACAAAAGAAGGAAACCATCTCCCATAAGGTTGCGTCACTTTTTGACACTCTACTTTTTATATTATTAATACTAGATGTACTTCAATCGATGCATCTAAATGGCAAAACAATTTACAACATATACTTTTTTTACATTTTATTTAATTTATTCTAGTTTATTTTATATATAGCCCACCGGCTTGTCTAGTGGTTAACGCGACATCGCAAATCAGTTAATTTCGATTAACTGAAAGTCGAGAGTTCTAAGGTTCAAATCCTGAATTATTCAAATTTTTATAATGGATTTGAATACTAGATCGTGGATACCGGTGTTCTCTGGTGGTTAGGTTTCAATTAACCACACTTCTCAGGAGTGGTCGACCTGAGATTTTACAAGACTACACTTTATTCACATTCATACACACCATCCTCATGAAGCAATACCTTACGGTAGTTCCGGAGGCTAAACAGAAAAAGAGAGAGTTTATTTTATATATATATATATATCTCCACGCATGAATTTATACCATCTTTTTAAATTATTAAAAAATTTGATGATTTAAAAATTAAATAACATTAACCATCAGTTTTTTGTAGGCTTTACTCCCTTTTGGTGTACGTTAGAATGAGCTTGACAATAAAAATTTAATGTAAATTCTATGAATTCCTTAGTTCTACCTCCTGGCCTCATTGTTTTTAGGTTCTAATAAACAACATTCTTGGCCTGACCAACGTAAATAACTAGTATATTATGACTTTGCCAACAGGAGATCCTCTCTCTCCCGGCTAAAAGTTTCTACTAGATATTCCACAAGCTTCTATATATATAGTACGACTAATTTCATTTCCTTTTCAGTGATCAGGTAAAATTACGCAGGTGAAATTTTTTAGCAAAGTTTTTGGAAAGTAAATTGATATTTCAATTTACTTTTCAGCAATACATTTTATTTACACATTACAATTCAATTTATTCACAATTTTTCAATTTACTTTTGATAGTAATTAACTTTTACTTTTACATTTTACAACCCATTCTAGAAAATTTCATTATGAGTATGGATGTTTAAAAACCAAAGGAAAAAACTATAACAAAGTAACAATATATATAATATATAATATGTATTATATGTGGTTATATTTGAAATATAGAAACTTAATGTCTGGGTCTCAAATTTCTTTGCAATTATATTGATAAACAAAAAACCAATACATTAAAAGAGGTTTTTGAGTTTATATTGATTTTACCAAACATCTTTCTCTAAAAGAAACGTGATTTTATATAAACTTGATATCGTTTCTATTTTTATTACTCATGTCTGCTCGGAAGAAATCCCACAGGAATTCTGCAATTTTGTCTAAATGGATCAAAATTTTCAATTAATAGATTCATCAAGTATTTTTATTCTCATATAATTGTTACAATAGCAGTCTAACTAACAATTATTTCAATCATTTATATCGTCTGCCATTGATCGCAAATAAAAGTATATGTCTTAATAACATAACTTGTTAAATTAATTATTTTTCTTATCACAGTTATAATTTGTTTCATGTATCTTAATTTTTTCTCTATATGTAATCATTTTTCTTTATGTAAAGACATTTATTTTAAGGTTTGATTACGTAAAGGTTAAAAGGTAGTGAATTTAAAGGGTCAACTAACTAAACTATGTACTTTAATCAACTGAATAAATTGGCTGTAATTTGCATTTCTCATTCGTGCACGGATATTGAAACTAGAAACGGAAAGTATTAAAAAAACGAGAAACATAAGGAAAACAAGCTAGGTCGTGCAAACAGTACCATGCATAAAAGAGCATAATAATCGTAATATACTAACTTTGTTTCACAATATATGTGTATATATGTATATATATATTTATATTACACATATCACTATATATATATATATATATATATATATATATATATATATATAAGAAAGTAAAAGGTAATTTGTAAATAATTCCAGAAAAATGTTGACAGTTTGAAACTAATCACATTTAACTTCATTAATATGTTTTTACTATTTCTAAAAATATCTCGTTTTCGTTAAGTAAAAAAGCTCATGAATATCGACAAAGAAAAAGTTTTAAACGAAATTTAATATAAAATAATAAATATGCATTTATACAAATTGTACTTTTATAAATGGTTTTTTTCTGACACTAAAGATATGCTGTAACTAGAGATTTGCTGCAAGAAGAAAAGTATGGTAAGCAAGTCAAAAAACGGGCTATGGGTTTTTCCATATCTCAAATTTCTATGACCCAGAGACAGCCCAAAAAAAAAAAAAAAGTGGAGGGTTATGTTCCTACTTATGTATGTACCTGTGTTGGACCATTTGAAGCTTGGCATAGATACTTGGGTATATGGGGCAATCTGTTGGTGAAAGTTTGGGCTGAATATCTCCCGTGGGTGCAGTGATAATTTATTTGAGATCAGTTACATACTTAACCTGCTATTTTAACAAACATTTGTCCCAAAACTCGCCTCTTTCATCCAATAAATAGAAAAAAGCTACATTTAATTATTGCATATTATTAACCGATTTTTTGTTGTCTTTATAGGCATGTAGTAGTGTAAGGGACCAAAAAAAAAAAAAAAATACTTTAGGACAATATTGGCGGCAGGTAAGTCGATAAAATTTTAATAACGTCAATTTTTGTAATTCTATTTTTTTTTTTTTTTGGTTTTTAAAATCGTTTTGTTTATTTAAACTTTCATTGACAATATAACATTAAAATTCATCATAATATATCCCTTCCCCAAAAAGTAAATTTTATGTAACATTTTACCGTTAATACATTTTTCGGTGAAATATATATTTTTTTTTATTCTCTTCCATTTAAACATAGGTTTATTCCCATTAAACGATGAAGATTAAAAAATTTTCTTGGGTAGTGGTTTCAGGACTGGGTAGCAGAAAAAATAAAAAAATATAGAATGTTTTTAAATCCTTTTTTTTACTATATTAAATTAAATTAGCCAATATCAGGAAAGTACGAGTATAAAACAACTTTTTTGTTAGATTTTTTAAATCAAATTTTTGTACACAAATAAACTGAAATTTAATCATTTTACAAGACTAAAAATGAAAAAATTGTTTACTTATGAAATCAATATAAAAAATTGTTTTGTATTTTTCATACTAGACACTTAAAATTTGATTTATTAATATCCTAAATAAACAAAATTCAAAATTGATATTTTAAGACAGTAAGATAATAAATTGGCAGCCTGTAAAAACAGTTATCTTATATTTTACTCAATGTAGATATTTATGAAGGGGTTAATCGATAGTTTTGTCGTACCTATAGGGAGAGGAACGCAAAAATGTATTACTGTTAGCCAAATACTCGTACAAACGTTTACGGTAACAAAGTGCTAATTAAAATAGGACGATACAAACAGCCCTCGTTCATTATTAAATTGTTACAAAAGCAAACAAATTACAATAATTAAATATAATAGAAAAATGAGAAATGCCTTTGTAATTAAAAAAAAAATCTGTTCCTGTCTCTCTTTAAGTTTTTATTTTTTAATGTTAGCACCAAATTAATTTAAAATAACTATTAACAACACTCTTAATTAAATCAAACACCCATTCTCTTACAACAAATCTAATTAACGTTTAATTTGACACTGATTTCAAAAATTCAAAACTTAAAGAAAAATTCAAATTTATTAGTTTTACTCTCCCGGGAATATAACAAATATATGTATATTAAAGGGGAGGTTCAGTGGTCATGTCAAAAATAGGGTCATCTATATCTTTAGATTCAGATTCTATCTAAATCTTTACGTTTTAGAGTCCAGCTAGTTCATCTTTACAAAAAGAAACATACGAAAGGTGTGTCGCACTGCTTTTGGCCTTATATCTCAGACCAAACCGATTTTCTTAAAATTGGCTCAAATATTTCTATAGATGGTGCTTTAATCATATCAGTCTTTTCTTTTTTAAACTGTTTAATGGAATGAAGGATATCTCTAAGAAACCAATTTTGATTTTCTTCAGAGGCATTTTAGAGAAAATTTAATTTAAGTAGATTTGTTACCTACCATGCGTATATAAATAATCCTGAAAAAAAATTACAAAAATTGAACCCCTACCATTTAAAATTCAAATATATGTTTTTGTCCTTTTCTTTATCTACATTCAGTTAAAATGTTTTTTTCGAAAATGTTTAAAGTTCATGCTTGAGCTTTCAAGTAATGTTTACAATTTTATTTTTAATTATAGATCCCGGACCTACTACTTTTATCTGTTTAGCTTCCGAAACGACCATAAGGTATTACTTCAGAGGATAAATGAGGTTTATACGAGTATATATCAATGTAAATGAAGTGTGTAGTCTTGTACCAGCTTAGGTCAACCAAGCCCACCGGGCTGGTCTAGTGGTTAACGCGACATCGCAAATCACTTGATTTCGAAGTCGAGAGTTCTAACGTTCAAATCCTAGTAAAGGTAGTTATTTTTATACGGATTTGAATACTAGATCGTGGATACCAGTGTTCTTTGGAGGTTGGGTTTCAATCAACCATAGTTCTCAGAAGTGGTCGATCTGAGATTGTACAAGACACTTCATTCACATTCATATCCATCATCCTCATTCATTCTCTGAAGTAATACCTTACGGTAGTTCCGGAGGCTAAACAGATAGAGAGAACTTAGGTCGACCATTCCTGAGATGTGTTGTTAATTGAAACCCAATCAAAGAACACCGGTATCCACGATCTAGTATTCAAATCCGTATAAAAGTAACTGCCTTCACTAAGATTTGAAATTTAACTCTTGACTTCAAAATCGACTGATTTGCGATGATAAGTTGACCACTAGACCAAATCAGAGGATCAGATATCGGACCTGAAATGCAGAAATTTTTTTTTGTAGTTTTTTTATTTTAACATTTATTAAAGAGGGAATTAGATTTAGAGAAAAATTTCTCTTAAGTAAATTTTTTAAGCTTAACCAATGTATAAATATTTTTAGAAATCTTTTTTTAAGTTATTCACAGTTCTAAAAATTTTACACTCTTGTTTTGTTTTTTTTTTCTTCTCACTCTTTTAATTCATTTTACTAACAGTCGGAATAATCTTGCATTACCTGGTGAGCTATTTTTTTTACGTTTCTTGAACGGTTTTATTTGAGGAGGATTTATTATTATTTTAAAATAATCAATAGCAATGGGTTCGCAATTATTCTGCCAAAATGAGAAAGAAAGCTGTTCTCGATAAATGCAACGATGTGAAATTACGTTTCGATAAAATAAGAAAATTCTGTACAGAAATTACATTAAATGCTACCGAAATTTGGTTAAGAATCTCTGGATGCGTTAGTATGTATTATTTTCTTAATTTTTTCTTCATGAAAATACTTAAATAAAAAGAAAAAATTATTACGTTACACCAATCTAATACTAAGCATAATGAAAAAAAATGAGATTATCTATAAATTATCTAAGTAGACCATTTAATCCTCCTTAAACAAATTATCCTTCTAATTTATCTCAGCAAAAATAACAATGCAACTAAGAGTGAAAATTTCTCTACAAAAACAAAAAGAAATAATTATAATCGGTCTATTTAATGAAAATTAAAGGTTAAGCATTCAATTCAAAAAATGCACACAGATTGGATCAGAGAACTTCCTCCTTTTATTAAATCTGTTTAAAAGGAATAAAATTATAACAAAATAAATTATAAAAGATAAATTTGAAACAATTACTGCATAACGACCAGCGTGCTTTGGTATACAGTAAAAACAGAGAATAAAAAAAAGCTGAAAACTGAGGAACGACGTGAGTGGTCTGAATAAGCGAGGGTGAAAATAACCCTCATTTACAATAAAATATAAACTTACAGAAACAGAACAGAATGTGTTAGAAACTAAAGTATGACCCATTCATTAGCCGCCTGAAAAAAAAAAACCCCATCAAGTTAATTAGTGATCGTGGATTAATTCTCATTCAAAAATAAAACCGTGTATTGTTTTTACAGCTTAAATTTGATAATAGAAATGCATAACTTACGCTAATGAGTCTAAGCATGTTGTTTACAAAAACATTTTAGAAATTGGTTCATTACGATGCTTGGACCAAGCAAGAAAATTGTCGTCGGCTACGTTTATATATTAAGAGCTACAATTTTTATTCACCCAATTACTCGTTCTTACAACAAAACCTCGAGCCACAAAGAGGTTTTTGAGCCTCCGTTTAAAACTGAAATATTTTAAAAAATATACTTCATGTAAAAAGTTGAAACAAGTTTTATAGATTTTTTTTTTACTAATTTTATTTACGTGCTTCCTGAAGTCTATAGCCTCATTATTGTAATCGGTCTAATTTGGCCATATGCAATTTTACTGGATGTTGATATTTTGACACTTAAGGAACCCAAAAAAACGGATGGAAATTTTCCGGATGTTAACTTTCATACGTACGTGTATGTGTTCAGGGTTGGCCTCTAAATCACCTTATATCTCCAGAACCACTGACCGATTTTTGGCCAAAATTGATCAGATTATTTCTATACATGGGGCATTGATCTCATTAAACTTTCAACTTAAAATGTCAAGAGGATGGGTGAAATTATAGAACATGTCACCCTCAGTGTTTCGAGATTTCGCCTAATTAAGGTCATATTTTTCTTAGGCAATTTAGTAACAATTAAAAAATAATAATATTTACAAAAAAACGTTTTGCAAAATCGCAACCTTCCCCCAAAAAAATTCTGTTGCATTTATATGCTACGTTGTGACGTCACAGGTGAGCAGTTGAATTAAATAAATTAATAATATTTAGTGTAAAAAAATAACTCGGTTTGTTTGGGTCGAACTCGATCGCCCGGTTGACTCGGCACCTAGGACGGTAAGCCACGCTGTTACACCAGTCTGCCGACCACACAAGCGAAATTTATTCTATGTAAGTTGTGAAATTACATTATTTCAGATAATATCAACCGTAACCGCTTGTACTATTACACCCGCGTAAATTATAATAAATGACGAAAATATTCATTTTAAATTTCTCAATTACTTTAAATTACGTTATTTAATTTTTCAACATACATTTTTTAAACTTATTTTTCTATTATAAAAATAATTTCTTTTTTGTAAATGAATAAAAATTGACAAAAAATGATACTTGATTAAACAATGTCAATAAAAATTTGTAATGCTCTTAAACAAGGAATTAACTTTTTTTTTGGATTGCAAAAATTGATAGAAAATTTTTTAAAATCACAATCAGCATTATAGTCGCCCTTTCTCCACAGACTTTCTATTCCAAATGATCGGGATTACAATATTCAAAGCTGTTAGAAACTGTATACCGTTATAGCTTCAAAACAGGAAAATTTAGATACAATTATTTCTTTCTGATGTTAATTAAAATGTTTATTTCTAGTAATCAATATCGCAGTACCTAAAGAGAGCGTTTATGTATCCTTTACATAATTTATTGCACTCAGGGTTTGAAACTGCATCAGGAAGGTTTTTTTACACGAAAATATTATTTATTACTTCCTGTAGCAAAACTTTATTTTTAATGTATAATCAATTTATTGCTTTGTTTATTGCATCAATAATTATCGTAATTTTTTAAAACAATTTTTGTTTTTATTACAGATATATTTTATTTTTAGATGTAATCATTTATATTGTTAAGGAAATAAAACCTCTTTTTTATTTGTTAGGGTAAAACACTAGAAACGCTGGTTTTTTAATATTTTAAAATACTTTCTGAAGATATTTAAAACAATATATAATATAAAATATAAACATTCAACTACTCAAAGATTTGGATCATAGGGATTTTTCTCAAAGTATAAAACAGTTTAGGTATAACACAGTATAAATAATGTAAGATCATAATTAACACCTTTGCTAATTGAGTCAAAAGGCAAAAGTAATCAAATTAAATGATTTATGTTTTTGTGAGTACATAAATAAATGTAATTAAAACGTTAGCCTAATTATAAAAAGTGAGGATTAGATTGGTTATACATAATATTGAGTCTTGAATATTTAATCATAATACTGAATATTGCATTTTTTAAATCGTTTGAAACTTTATGGAGAGTTTTAATAAATTCTTATCTTTATAATTTTGTAGATTTCAGTAACGTAAAATATTTTATTTTGTGTAGGGTAAAATACGAAACTCAAGCTTAATTAAGTATTCAACATAATAATGTACGAGTTTAAGCAGGCTGTATGTAATTTTTCCTATCCTTTTTAAAATACTTTTACCCTTTTATTTCATTAAATTTATATTTTTAGGTTTAAAAGTCTTTTTTTTGATAAATTTAATAATATTTACATTAAAAATTATTATTATTACTAATCATATACCGGTATAAGAGGACTTCATATTGTGGTTGATGCAAGAATAGGGAGACTACAACGACGCCTGCTGAAAAAGGGATTTCCCCTTTGAGCTCAACTAGAGCTCCAATAATTATTCCTTAAAGCCTCAAGCTTTTTGGATTTCATCCAACCCAACTTACTCACTGAGGCAATTACAAGGCAGAAAAATGTCCCCATTCTTGGGTTATCCACTGGCAAAATAATGAATTAATTATATTCTTGTTTTATACACACTAACGAATGATCTATATGTAAATTTAGTGTGTGTGTGTGTGTGTGTGTGTGTGTGTGTGTGTGTGTGTGTGTGTGTGTGTGTGTGTGTGTGTGTGTGTG
>JAAAKQ030059866.1:0-15873 GCA_010016005.3 Zanna intricata
CTCTCTCTCTCTCTCTCTCTCTCTCTCTCTCTCTCTCTCTCTCTCTCTCTCTCTCTCTCTCTCTCTCTCTCCTTCTTACTCATATACGTTTACATCAATATACAATAGAGAAAGTCATTGATACCACTTCTCTTTCTTTCTCTTGCTCTTTTTCTCTCTTTCTGTTTACGCATACACATACACGTATACATTAATACAATACAGAAAGACTGTTGTAGCTATCCGGAGCACGTTGCTTTGTAGATGTGGTTGTGTATACCTATACGTATAAAAGTGTTTATGTTGTTTGTATAAAATTAATTTTAAAATAATTGTTTAAATTCAAGGTAAAAATAACATAGCAAAATATCTGTGAAGAATAAAGAAAAAAGATAGTAAGTATATTAAAAATATTAATTTAAAAAATGAACAGTGCGCGCGCGCGTGTATGTGTATATATATATATATATATATGTGTGTGTGTGTGTGTGTGTGTGTGTGTGCGTGTTTATGTAATAAGTGTATGTATATATAAAATTTTTATTTATTGTTTAAATCATAAACAAAGTACATAAATGTATGTATATACAAAATGTATATTATACATAAATGTAATAGCGGCATGCGTAGAATTATAAAATAAAGTCACGTGTACATATACCTTCAAATATATAGTACAAAATACTGTAGAGGAGGTATTCTCTTCCTCAGTTAAAGTTCTCTTTCTTTCCATCTCTCAATCTTTATCTCTTTCTCCATTTTTTCTCAATACTCAAACATTTTACATTATTGCCCGCGTAATTCAGAATAAATAAAATTTAATAAAGAAACCCAATTTAATTTTTATTATTGGATTATTTAATTAACCATTACACTACATTATAAATAGATTTCTTAATTAGTCTATTAAGTCCTTTTCAATTAATAATCACATACATTAGAATCAAATATAATTATTAACCGATGATCTGTACTCATTTTTTTAAGTTTTCACTTCTGTCGGCCAGTCCCACCACCAGCTACTTTTTTACAGAACTAAAAACTATAAATAACATTGTGCTGGCATAGACGTAAAATTTTTTACAAGGCTTCGGCGACTAAGGCCATCGCTGGACAGGTAAAAAAAAAACAATCTTGATTCCTTTGTATATTTTTTGTTTTTAGATTTTTTTTTATTCATTCAAAAACTATATTTCTTTCTATAAATGCTTATTTTGAAACCCCATAATACAATCAGAAAACTTCACGTTAAGACTCGCTTATAGCAGTTCTTTCGCAGTACTTGACTGCATCATCTGCTAAGCGATTAATATAATTACATATAGACTTAAAATTACACATTTGTTTTTATCTAATCATATATAAATAATGTTCCTTTGCTGTCATAATTCACGCAGGATAAATTTATCGCGACTATTTATCGAACCAGTACATGAATCAGTACATCAGCTCTGCCGATTACAATGTATTGATTCATTATCGAATGTCTGCTGTTCATTGATGGAATCTTCCGTATGTCAGTTTCGATCTATTTGTTTTATTTCCAGATCGTTTTTCACAATTTTTAATCTGTTTCTTCGTATAATTATACATTCTGTGACAGGCGGCATATATGTATCGTGAAAATAACATCAACTATTATGCGCGATGTATTTTTATAAACCGTGTACTCCCAAATTTTCAGATTTACAGTACACATATACCTATTATATAATTTATTTTTTTTCTTTTTAAGGTTAAGGGTGTCGACTCTTTTACACTTTAAATTAGCTCTTTTTCACAACAAATCGCTTATTCATTTTAAAACTGCGCCTTGTATGTAACAAGGATTATTAAATTGTATAACAAAGGATAAAATGAAGAATAAATTATATATATAAATTGAAAAACTTTACAAATTAAATAAAATTGAAGTTGTAATAAAACTAACGGTTGCATTTGACGTATCTAACGTATGTACGAGTATATACAAGCATACTTAAGTATGAAACGATTAAAAACATAACTCGGCAAAAATGAAGAAAACCTCTAACATTATGTACGGTCTAAAAAAACTATTGTACGAAACTACTTTTAAAATAGTTTTACTACCAAAAGGATGGTTTGACAAATTCTTTTGTCAGGAATCAAGATAGACATATAAAAGTAAAATTTTGGAAGCATTATCTTTTATAATATTTAACATACAAACAACATGTAGGTTATATACGAGGGGTATTTGATAATTCAGTAGTCAAGAGATGGTGTTCGTAATACGTTGTTAAGGTATTAGTTTCGGGCATCTCCTCGTAAAAGTATAATCAAGCTAGAGAACGCCGTGGTCAGTTTCATTCGTAATTTTATTGTCGGCAGTCGTTTAAATTACGAATTTTGTAATTTCTGAAAAAAGAACAAAAGAGAATTTCGCGTGGAGATCAAAAATTACTTTTTGAAAGGCATCGCAGGAAACTAGAGCCGAGGCAGGTAAATATTATGGTAAATCGCCTCCATCGATTAGAACGATTTACCAGCACATTTTGAGATTACAACTGCGGAGAATATTGAAAAAAATTTCATTATGTGGTGATAGAGATATATAAGATCACTAGACGACAGTTATGTCAAACGAACAGGTGAGTTATCATATTATACAGAAATATTTACACGCATGCTCACAGTCGATCGAAAGCATTAGCGGCTGTTTCAAGGTAATCGAGAGAATTTTTGCGCCGTTTATGAAACTTGGGTAATCGCTACCGACCTGAAACCAGTGATCAGTCAAAACAGGAAATTGCAGTCGGGAACTCGCTTCGAAGAAGGAGAAAACAGTTCCATCAGCAACAAAGCTGATAAGGTCATTGATTTTTGCGATCCTTACGGCGTGATGTCTATTGACTTTACGGAAAGGTTAAATCGTTAAGTGGACGATATTATACATCATCTAAACGAGGAAATAAAGAATAAAAACACATTTGACGAAAAAAATATTATTTTTTACCGATACGATACACCAGGTTCCTTTTGTGTAATTGGTACAGCAAAATTGTTCGAATTACACTTTGAAATTCTTCCATAACCGCTAACCAGATTATGCACCTTCGGATTATTATTTATTTCCAGATATTGAATGGCTTGCTGTAAAGAGATTATATGAAGCGATGAAATGACCGCTGAAACATCTGTTTATTTTGAAGATCTGGGTAAATCATAGTTCAAGAGACGGCTGAAGTGTAATGCATGCTGGAACGTAATGAGAAAACATAATGTCGTATAGAGTGCCAGGTTTTGTATTCCAAAACTTGTCGACCGACATCTCTCGTTTTCTCTCAGTCGCCATTGTTAACGGAATCGCGTTTGTGCATTGAGGATGAACATCGCCGTGATCAACTGATTGCTGTGACTGACGACAAACATCGAAAGGAGGATCACAAACATAAATCGATCAAAATGACATGGTATTGCCACCTGGTTAGGTATATCGAAAGAACAAGTAGCAATATTATTGCACGATTGGATTGCTAACATTTCTGTTGTTATCTATTTGCATGGTGCCACGCTGATCTCACCGTAAAATCTGTGCGTTAGTTCTGAAACAGCTTTTCATAAAACAACAACAAAAAGAGTGTCTTCTGAAACATATTGACACAAGACGAAACTCGAATGCATAAAAAGACCCAGAAGAAAAATGCCACAGGAAGGAATAACAGCACTGTGGTTCGGCGCAATCAAAATAATTAAAAAACCCTATGAAAAAAATTAACGTGACAGTGTTTTGGCATTTCAAACACATGTTCGCGACCGACTACCTTGAAGTCGGGTTGACTGCAGATTCTATGGTTTAAAATAGAGATATTAAAATACCTTAGGAGATATATGTGTCGCATTTGACATTATATCGAGCCGACAATTCTGTAGCTCTGTCATTATCTGTAGTACGATAATGACAGAGCATTATCTGTAGTACGATAATGACAGAGCATTATCTGTAGTACGATAATGACAGAGCATTATCTGTAGTAGGTTCAAACCTATTTCACACCTTCATACTTACTTGATGTTGCACCGTGCGATTTTTACTTCTTTCCGCAATTAAAGAGGGATATTAAGGATATTCATTTCACTACAGATTATGAATGAAGGACTCGGTGAGGTCATGGATCGCGGAAAGACCACCGGATTCTTCCTTGATAAAAATAGAAAGCTGTTTCACCGACGAGAGAAGTATGAATACGTGGAAAAGTACATAAAAGTTTTTGGAGCAATAAATGTACTTTTATGCCATCGTCAGCTTCATGCTACAAAAATTTCGATCGCGAGATCGGAACACACAGCTAGTCGTTAGGCTTTAAAGCCTTTAAGAGCTGTAAACGGTATGGACGCATATTTAAGCAGCAAAATATTGAATACTGTCATCACCGGCATTGCTAATTCACGGCTGACCTTCCTAACAAATTTGTTAGGACTGCGCAGGAAAGACTCTCCCACATGTTCACCATTTTCTTCAGACATCCTTGGTCATTCCGTATTCTTCCTATTACACAGAAATTCGGTCTTTTCAATAAGATTATTTGGAGGATCACAATTAAACTTTCTACAGCACGCACATTTAACTGTAACTACAGGTTCACTTTTATCAGAAGTTCATTAGTCGCTGTCTTTGCTACTTGCGCTATCTAGTGGAAAGATAGGGAATTAGTCTACGGTGATCCTTATAACTAAAACTGCCATTTTCGCTGTTCTTGCCAAGCAGCAAAAACTGTCTTAAATCAACACTGTACACCTCGTTTAAGAGATAGTAACAAAGCCCCGATATATTTTTTTTATACATCCGTACTTTTCTTCATGGTAAACAAATAGTTGATAAAAATTAACACTTACAAGGATAAAAGTGTTCATAAAAAATGTTAATTTGTTTTAACGATACAATGAAAGATTTAGAAAATAACCCCTTATTTTGAATTTTAATATCACATTCTTCTCAGTAACTGATGATTAGAATGAAATCTTTTATTCCATTATAACATACGGTTATGTATTCGGTTCATTTTTCTGACATTTTATGAAATTCTTTCAGATGGTTTAAAAAATGTATCCAGTAGTCATCTGTTCCGTTTTACCAAAGTCCCTTCTTTCTTTTGTTTAACTTCCGGAACCACCGTTAAGGTATATCTTCAGAGGATGAGATGAGTGAATTACGTAGCACATGTGAAAGATGCCATGCCTGACCCGGTTTCGAACTTGAGACCTCCGGATGAAAGGCCGAGACGCTACCACTCGAGCCACGGAAGCCGGCTACTAAAGTCCCTACCAAAAATCTACCTTACTTTTTGGTTTTTCTCTCCATCAAGCAAGTATAAATAATAGTTTAATTTTATTAAATGTGTTGTTCACTGTGTTACAATTTTTTTCTTCTATCAGTTATTAAGAAAAATCGTCTATAAACAGCAAAATACCAATTTATACTCTATTAGTTATTCGGTTTTAAGACAGTTATCTAGTAAATGTGTATTTGCTACTTGTCACTTGTATCTTGTTACAGATAGTTCCATTCAGGTATTCTGCCACTATTCACAATTTCATAGTCTGATTTAGCACTGCATCTTATAGGGTTGTCCTTATACACATTAGCTACTGGAATTATGATTTTAAAATTGAAGCTTATGAAAGATGTGAGAATAGCCTTTCACTGCCTTCAGCAACTTGTTCTATGATATGCTTAATACTCTTTCTGGTGTTTTGCTTATTTCAGGATCTCATAGGGGTGGATATGAAGACATTACTTCACACTCTGCTCAGAATGTAGATCTGGAAGAAGAATACACCATTGTTTGCACTGGTTATCAGAGAAATTGGAAGCATAAACTGTTTCAATATTCATTTTACATGGTGTTTGTAGGAATACCATATTTACTTTTGAAATGGTATCCGCAGTTTGAAGTAAATTGTTTTTGGAAGAAATGCACATTAGAAAACGCACAAATAATTTTAGTTAAAGTGAGTATGTTATGAATTTCTTCAATATATGAAAAAATCTGTTAAAGAAAAAATAATAAGTCTGTATTTTAATGTACTACGTAAAGAAGCTCCCACAACCAAACTACAATGTTGTTTTCATTTCTATAAAATGAGAAAATTCTTATTAATGTTTTTTTGCAATTCACAATAATTGAGAACAATTCACCAAAAGCATGCGTAAGAGGTAATAATAATGACAATGATGGTGGTTGTGATGATAATTAAGGATTCGTAAACTGAAAGATAAGATTATTCTCAAAAACCATTTACAAAGCTTTCACATAAAATCCAAAACTTGTTGTCAATTTAAATCTTTAAACATTATCATCAGTAGACTACAAAAAAAGTATAATTAAAAAGGTAAGTAAATAAAAAAAAGTAATAAAAAATATTAATCGATAAATAAATAATACTTAATGAAATTCTCTAAAATAAGTAGATGTTTTCTTGCCAAATAATTGCAATACAGGAATGAATTTAGCTTAAACATCTAAACAATTTAATCCTGCAAATTAGACTGTCCACATTAATTAATCTGCATCTTTTATATAGGTTGTATAGATAAAACTCATCACAAGAAAGATAAAGGCAAGATGAGGATGAGCCTTAATCCCTCAAAAAGATATCCTCTTCCATAAACAAAATTTATAATCGTTTATTAGATGGTATGATTGAAAACTTTAACAATAAGATTTCTTATAAATTTAAAATTTAAATGTGACTGATATTGTATCAGTGACATGAGGTGTATTCAGTAGGATCTCTAGTTGTATATAGCCTTTTAGTATCTTGTTTTTGTATTTCATGAAATGAGCTAAAAAAATTCTCTCATGAGTATTTCATATTTTCTCTTTTATGGCTTACAGACAAATGATAATCAGGTAATCATTATTTCATAAATGTTAATAAACTGTTCTTTTAATCACTAATATTGATTACAAGGTCTTTTGTAATTTTATTTCATATAAATATATAAAGCTTTCATGTATGCATAAAAATTAATAAATCGCAGATTAAGCGCTGTATTTAATCCTTCTTTTCCTGATTACTACAAATCATAACAGTTTCCTTTCAAAAGAATTTTTTTAAATATATTAGATGCTTAGTGTTGTGGCAAGCACATCAAGTGGTTACAAGCAATAAATCTTTAGCAATCTAAACCACTATAAATATTTAATTTTTATCATTACTTCTAAAAATATTTAATAAAATAATGTGACCTATTAAGTATTGCTATACAAATCAAAAATTTACTAAATCTTCAAATAAGCATTATAAGCAATTTAATTTCAAGTGATTTAATTCTAACAACATAATAATAGTATTTACCATTAACAAAATTCTTAACAATTAACAGTAAATAAATACTTTTGATTCTGTGTACATTCTATGATCATTTTTTCATAGACATTGTAATAAAATTATTTCATTCAGGCAATACTTTTTTTGTGCAGCCCTTCACAACATTGCTAAAAAAATAGTTTTGTTTAATTATACCTAATGATTAAATATACATATATATACTTCTTTTTATGACCTTATTTTTAATTTATTAAATTGTTAATCAGATTTCTACTCTGATTAGTGCATGTATCTGCAATGTTTTATTATTTTTATTTTGAGATATTTTTTGAACAGCAAGGATTCAAATTCGCCAACAAAATTCTGATTTCTACAGGAAGAAAAGGAAAAAAATGAAACAGACCTATTTAAAATTAAAAAAAAAAATCCCTAATATGTTTGTGAAGGAAGTATTTTCTAATTTAAGATAATAACAAATATTTTAATGCATTTAGGCACTACTTAAGATTTATTACTTTTAGTTTCGTTTTATTTTTGTATCACATAGTTTGATTGAAAGAGAAAAAATGGGGTTATAATTAAACATACAATTTTATCATATTTTACCATAAAATTTTGATGATCCACAGTAGTGACAAAGAGTGTACAAAAAAGAATATAGGGATTTTCTACTTAATATCTCTTACCTTTAAAGATATAGTAGTGAATCACAAATAAAGTGAAACAGTTACTCTTACTGTTTACCCCTATAATTGTTCAATGTGAGCACTTTCATCACACGGGACGATCCAACCCGTAGAAGTGTAGGAGTTCGTCCTACGCTTTAACCGCCGGCCTCCTTGGCGCGAGTGGTAGCGTCTCAGCCTTTCATCCGGAGGTCTCGGGTTCAAATCCCGATCAGGCTTGGCATTTTTCACACACGCTACAATTCATTCATCTCATCCTCTGAAGATATAACTTATTGGTGGTTCCGGAAGTTAAACAAAAACAAAAAAAAATACACTTTAACCGGCATGCCTGGAATAATGGAAGAGACAGATGCTTCATTCCTGTGCCTCAAGTCGGGTAGATCAGTAGATAGCAGAGGCACTTTATAAGTGCCTCTTATAAAACCTTTAGATCCTTTATAAAATCCTAAAGGTAAAAATCACATGGCGTCAGATCGGGTGACCTTTTCATTCACATTCATACACATCATCCTCATTCATCCTCTGAAGTAATACCTTACGGTAGTTCTGGAGGCTAAACAGGTAAAGAAAAAAAAAATAGATCGGGTGACCTTGGAGCCACAGCATCCAATAACCTCTTTCATAGGACCCATGCCGACCGATCTAGCAGTCGGAGATTACTGTACCGCATAGAGATCTCAGCCGATCCCATACAAAGTTATGCCGATGAGGAGGCGCACCATTTTGTTGTCGAATAAAATTCTCTGGTTCATCTTGCAGTTGAGTGGAGAACCGTGTACGCAGTATATCCAAATAAGCAATTCCTATTACGCTTGCTTCAGCAAAAAACAACGGCCCATAAACTTGCACCGGAATGTCGGGATATCGCACAGAAGACATTTAATCTTGGAGATTCCCTTTCGCATTTTTAGAGTTGGTAGGGATTTTCTAATCCCAAGATAAGAAAATGATGTGTGTTAACTTTTCCACTAAGGTAATATGTTGACTCATCACTAAACATAATACGATCAAGAAAGACGTCTTTATGATACAAAATTTCGATCGCTAAGTCGGCACGCACAAGATAGTCGGTAGACTTCAAAACACGTAACGGCTGTAAATGCTATGGACGCATATTAAGCGATAAAATATTAAATACTGGGTAATTTTTTGGAATTTACCCCACAAAATTATCAATTTTTTTCTTCACAAATCTGTATACATATACTCAAAATGTAATTCTACAGTAAAATTGAGCTAGAAAACACTTAAAAAAAAATTTATTGAAATTTTATGGTTTTTTTTTAATTTATTTTTTTAAAAACACGTTTCTCCATTATAATTTTGCGTGGTAATGTTATTGTATAATATTTAAATGAATTGAAGCAAAAAAAGTGAAAAATTTTGGTGAGCAAAAGATTCAAAAAAAGTACCATACACTGTCATCACCGGGGTCACTAATTCATGGCTGACTTTCCCAACAAATTTTTTTAAGACTACGCAGGAAAGACTCCTGACACTTTTTTCAAGATACCCTTGGTCGTTCCATTTTCTTACCCTTACACAGATATCCGGTCATATCTAACTGATTATGCTGTTGATGACGAATGTTACATCACTTGGTATGTAATAAGTAAAACTTTGTATGGAACACACGTCGAACTGTAACTACAGGTACACATTTAGCAAGCTGTAAGACACAGAAGGCTTTCTGTTCATTAGTCGCTGTATTTGCTATTTTTGCTGAGAAGTGGAAAGATAGGGAATTAGTCTATTGGTCATGGGTGCAACTAAAACTGCCCATTTTGCTCTTTGACAGCCTTAAATCAACACTGTACACTTCACCCAAGAAGTATTATAAGTAAACCCTGATATTCTTTTTCATACACTCAGTATACACATGCCCTACTTTATATCACAAAATTTGTAAATTAACAGATACAAAGAAGCAAGAAGATACAAAGATTTTCTGTAGTTTTGAATTCTTTATGTGATTACCTAAACCTGCTGCAATGTACTAAAGTTATAATAAAAAATGTTTAAATATAAACCCAATATTTAAAAAAAAAGAAGCAAAATGGTGCAAGAAAGTTTCTTATGAAGTTTAATAGGAAGAATTCTTGTAAACATATGTGGACTGGGCATAGGATTTAATTTTCTTCCTAACACTGTTCTTGTAAGGTTATATTTATCAAGTACACTGTAATTGCATTTTTCATATATTCATATGTTAATTATCTAATTCCTAATTGGAACATTACCAAAAATAATTTACTTAAAAATAACTGTAGTACAATTTCTAAAACGAGAACTTGTTTGAAAACATTTTATGAAGTTGTAGTTCATAGTTAATTATGGTAGTACCATACGTACATATATATATAGGGTATATATATAGCCTACTTTTCAAATCAACAAAACACAAAGCATTGGGAATTAATTCATTATCACCTCCTTCATAAATGGTGATTGCTTTTTCCTCTATTGATTTTTCTTTTTATAATCTTTGTTATTGCTATTATACACCCATCCTTTTTAACTAAATGAAAAGAAAGAACATGTAATGAAAGTCATATAACTAAGATGTTCTTTCATTTCATTTGAGTAATTACTTTTTAATATTTAATTTGTTTACTCCTTATTTAATTATTCCCAGATAACATTTTCTTATAAGCTACTTCCTTCCATTCAAATCTTAAGATAATAATATGGTCGTCAAACTGGTTACACACCCAGAATAACTGACACTGCCTTTCTGTGTCTGAAAAATCAAATTAATTGTCACAAGTGATTTTCTGAAAGGTAGAAATAATGTGCTTTGTCTGACCATACATTTATCAGAATTATCTAATTAAAATTCTTTTCTTTTTCTTTTCTTTTTTTTTTATCTAATTTATCATGATTATGTATTTTCAGAGTTTGGAAAGTGTGTTCACCAGTATCTACCGTACTTCTTTTTTTTTTTGTTTTTTCCAAATACTTTGTATGGTCCTTAGTAAAATATTCCAAGCACTGACTATTTGCTGTAAACGTTTATTCGTAAGAATCATTTCTAAATTATAATTTTCTTTGAATATTAACTCATTAGCTCCTCTTATGATTTCTTAAACTTGGTTGAAGTTTCTTTCCTTTACATGGTTTTTAAAGTTCTCGCATGTTTAAAAAATATTAAAATAGATATATTATAAACATATCACAAGTCCACATTTTTATGTAAAAAATAAGTGATTATTGAAAAGATAGTAAAATTAAAAATGGATTTTTAAAATTACTCAAAAGGAATTATAAAATTGAATTGTCAAGCTACACTTTTAACAAGATAAATGCAATGCAGAAATCAAACTATTTAGATTTTGGGTTTGTTCAAGTTTATAAGCTACAAACTTTCATATTTAGCAATGATCATTATATCTACGAAGAGCCCTCATAAAGAAAGATAAGGCAAAGCTGAGGTAGCACATTGATGTGAATTGTTATTTAAGTTGTTTTAAATAAAAATACCCCAGACAACAAAATTTTGTTTTTTATTTGTTACAATAATGTTAAAAGTCTATTCTTATAGTATTTTTGATACTGTTTTCAAATATGTGAGTAGTCTGTTTCTATCGAGCATAGTTCTTCTATTACAATTTTTTGTTATAAGAAAAAACATTATGTTTGTAGTATAACAATATTAAACGTGCAATTTCTACACGTCAAAACCTGCTTCTTTTGGATTTTCTGGTGTAGTTTGCTGTTGGCACATCAGTCTTGAGATTCCAGCAGTTGTCAGCCAGCATTCTTGGGCTCCATTTTCCCTGGTAACAGGTTTCCATGGTGGATATTTCCTGTTGAAAGTGTTCTCCGTATTCTTCACTCATAGCTTCAAGGTTAATAGGGAAAAAATTCAGATGAGACTCCAAGATATGGATGTGACATATTACATCCAAGAGCTTCGTGTTATAATACCTCTTGGGTGAGATGTACAGTATTGATTTAAGGCTGTCAAAGAGCAAAATGGGCAGTTTTAGTTTCACCCATGACCGTAGACTGATTCCTTATCTTTCCGCTTGACAGCAAAACTAGCTAATAGAGTGACTAATGTACAGAAAGTCTTCTGTGTCTTACAGCTTGCTAAATGTATACCTGTAGTTACAGTTCGACGTGTGCTCCATAGAAAGTTTTATTGCGATCCTACAAGTGACAGTAACATTCGTCATCAATGGCATAATCATTGATAAGACTAGATTTCTGTGTAAGGGTAAGAATATGGAACGACCAAGGGTATCTTGAAAAAGGTATCAGGGAGTCTTTCCTGCATAGTCTTAAAAAAATTTATTAGGAAGATCAGCCATGAATTAGCGATGCTGATGATGACAATGTTTAATGTTTCAACACTTAATCTGTGTCCATAGCATTTGCCACCCATAATTTTAGTGTATTCTGCTATCATTAATGACTGATCAATCATAGGTCTTCTCTTTTTTTGGCTCTATCTTCTCATATTTAATGGATATATGCTATTGTGGTTACTGGCAACCATCTCCACAGCATTATCATTCCATCTAGCTACTGCAAAATTTGTTCTTTTAATGGGATATTAGGAAGCCTAATTTCTCTGATAGTTCCTAGTCACAAAATATTGTTCTTTATTCAGTAAATTAAAAAGATCAAATGTCGAAAGAAATTTTCCAAAAAATTTCTATGTTCATTAGGATTGGTATAACATTTAACAAATCTAACGCTACTTGTATCCAATGATCGTATTCAGACTTTTCTTTGTTTATACCTCTGTGTAGAATAAATTGCTACAAATATCCATCTGAAATACACAAACACCAAGCTAATGTTTTTAAATCAAAATCTATCCTTTGATAAACATTTTCACTGAATGCCTACCAAAATACCAACAAATCACCAAAATACACCATTTCTTCATCAATAGATAAATTGTGATAAACAAAACCAAATTATAAACTCTCTTTGTTGACAAACATAGAAAGTGAACATTTTATAAAATAACGACGTCTATAAAATAATACAATAGTAGACAAAAAAAAAAAGTAACGATTCAAAAATAAAAAATAGTACAATGTGAAATTGCAGAGTTATTATTTTTAATGTAAGATTAAGATGTTACAAGCTTAATATGTTATTCATCACTCCATGAGCTAAAAGTGTGTAATCGCACCATTATTTTTAATTACCAATATTCATTATCAGTTTTAAAAATAAATAATTTTCATGAATTTTTATGAATAAAACACTTGTATAAGCAAATAAAATAGAAATATTATTTTCCTTCCTAATGAAGATTGGTGTTGGAAGCTCTTTAGTTGTAAATGGCAAATTCCACTTTTGGGATTCACCATCCCAGAAAAAAAAAAAAGAATAGCTTGGTTAAAGTAGCTAGTGTCTATACAGCAGAGTTATACACTATTCAGCAAGCTCTTCACTTTGTTTTCCGTTACAGCTAGGAAAGAGTGCTTCTCTCCTGTGATTCCTTAAGTGTAATCACTGAGAAATGGGATCAAATATTAGAAAAGAAGATTTAGGAAAAAACAAAAATGGAGGCCACAAAAACATGGTCTTTAAGTGAGAGGGCGGGGATTTCAGCCACCCCACAAGTATTAGTCTTGACTCGGATGCACGACTGACTGCAGCATCTGAGCCAGTATTGTCTGATGCCGGTAGCCAAGCTTCCTTCAGGCTGTACTGCAGAGGATCTGATGATTATATGATCTATATGAAATTAGTTAATAAGTACATAATCATTTCCTCAGCCAAGCAACAGGTAAAGCACTCAGTTCCTACTATTCTTGTTCTTTATCGGTTTAAGAATTGGTTTACTTTAGGTAAAGTATGTTGGACCTCCCATTCTTATATGGTATAGAACTAACTGCAATCGGGGGGGGGGGGGGGATAATTAAGCTTGGGGATGATAATGAAAGGAGTAATTTCTTTGCTGTAAAGAAATGATTTGCTTTCCATCAAATAAATTTAAAAGATGAAAACACATTTTCTTATAAGTACTTAAACTTTTCACATAGTACTCTGTAATTTCAAAGAAGCCACATCACCTGCGCTTAGTTTAGCAACAGAATATAAGTTATTAAAAGTTTATTTAAAATATATTTTTATATTATTTCTTCCTAGGATTCAATTGGAGTGTGTTCTGTGCACAAAGTATTTGAATTGGTGGATTGGAGTGGCGGTTCGATACAGAGACCTCTTCGTTACTTTATTTATAAACTCCAGAGATTTATTTGGTGTCATGAAAAATTGCAGTTTCAACAAATGAAGGGTCTGGCAGATGGAGTGCATACTGTGTCGAATATTCTCCAGTTAGGAAATGGCCTTTCCTTGTGGGACAGGCAGAAAAGGTAGGTTGGGAGTTAAAAGTTTATACAGACAAAACATTTTGTCAGAGTGGGCTTGGTTTATTCACTTTACTCATAAAAATGAGTCTTGTTATACTTCTATTGTCATTTTTAATAAATAACCGACCTCCCGCATAAAATATCTTCCCACTGATTTACTTAAAATAAGATATTCTTTTACAAAAAAATAATATTCTATATATTAATTTTTAAATAATACTAATTAAAAAAATCTGATGTAGACATCACACGACTTCCTTGTTCCTTGTATGCCTATTAAATTACATAAGTAGAGAAATGGGGATTCTGGCACAACCTTGACCTGTGACCCCGAACTTACCCTGTCACGTGATCGATGACGTCATTAAAAAATTTGAAAAAATGGCGGGGTAAAAAAAATTGTGGGGGGGATGTGCACGTGCTTTCTGACTTTGCATTGATAATGCATTTACGTCAATTGGTGATATCATTTGCATCACACTTGTTTGTTATTTTCAAAGTTATTTCAATGATAATGATAACCGACACATAAATACCGCCAAAAATTTTAACGGACTTATACCACGTTTTTGCTATACTGTGTCTACTGTCCTACTATATTCTTCTTCAGATTTTATCACATTTACGTCATCTCTACGTTATCTTCTTTTAAAGAGATGAATAAACTATTTTTAAGTTATTTAAATTTTATATTATTTTCCAGCTAAATCAAGTTTAATAATTCATTTAAACTTTAAACTATTTTCCTGCCAAAATGTAGTTTAATTATATATTTAAATTTTTAATTAATTTCCAGTAAAATGTAATTTAATAATATATTTAGATTTTAAATTATTTTCCAGCCAAATATAGTTTATAATATATTTAAATATGTAAATTATTTTCCAGCCATGTTTAGTTTTATTAATCTTGAATAAAATAATATTTCTTATTATAATAAGTGTTTAGTAATTGTTTAAATATTAATAAACGGTTATTTAATGTAATCTCTTTTAGTTATTAGTAAAACTATCAGAATAACTTTTGTTTGTTTCATCGAATAAATTCAAAATAAATCTATTTCATAAAAGAAATATAAAGATTACTTCCTTATTAATTAGGTAAATATCTGAATAAAATAATATAATACCCGATGATGTCATTACAGAAAACAAACGACTACTGTTGGGATGTAGCGTATCTAAATGACATTTAGAGCATATTTCTTTATTGTAACCATAGACCATAGACATTTAGAGCACATTTCTTTATTCGGACCATAGACCATAGACATTTAGAGCAAATTTCTGTATTCGGACCATGGACCGTAGACATAGAGCAAATTTTTTTATTCGGACCATGGAGCATAGACATTTAGAGCATATTTCTTTATTCGGACCATAGACCATAGACATTTAGAGCATATTTCTTTATTCGGACGATAGACCATAGACTTTTAGAACATATTTCTTTGTTCGGATCATAGACCATAGACATTTAGAGCATATTTCTTTGTTCGGACCATAGACCATAGACATTTAGAGCATATTTCTTTATTCGGACCATAGACCATAGACATTTAGAGCATATTT
>JAAAKQ030059877.1:0-15872 GCA_010016005.3 Zanna intricata
TACAAAATAATTTATCATAATCGAAAATACCTTTGACTCACTGGAAAACAATTCAAAATATACGAAATTTCTTATATATTAAAAATTAAACTGTAAAAAATCCTGACTTGGTAGAAAAAATCTAGCTAAATATTTGAAATCAGCGTTACAAATACTTTTAAAACCACCTCATTTTATAAAAACATCATTTGAAAAAAAAATAAATGCAGGGTGGTGTAATGGGCTTCAAGTCGGGACTGCGTGTGAGGGTGGAGTGGTTAGGTATATGAACAACTCGTGAGAGCTTAGACCAATCATTACTACCAACTGGTAACAAACGACGTGCCCTTGGCTCTGTTCTGGGAGGTGCAATGGGGCGCTTTTTTAATATCTCTGCAAAAAATCATCCGATTTTCTACATTCATACGGGCTATTAGTAGGTTAAAGACTAAATGTTGCACTCAACAGGTACACTCTCAGTCTAACAGGTCACAGTTATTCAGAAATGTTATTTAAAAATGAAAAATCACTTATTAAAGTGTGTAAGTAATAAATAATCCGTTTCGGAGCTGCATTTTTCATTCGGGCCGTTGAGTGACTAGCCACTAAATTTTCAAGCTCCTTTCTTACAGCGAGCTGCTTCTAAAATATTTTTTCAGTAGAAATATTTTCAATAGACGTCTTATTGAAGTTGAAGTTAACATATCGTGTGATTCAGAATTAACGCCAAGCAGAAACTGCTTGCCCACCGGGCTGATCTAGTGGTTCATGCGATATCGCAAATCAGCTGATTTCGAAGTTGAGAGTTCTATGGTTCAAATTCTAGCGAAGATACTTTTATACGGATTTGAATACTAGATCATGGATACCGGAGTTCTTTGGTGGTTGGGTTTCAATTACCCACACTTCTCAGAAGTGGTTAACCTCAGATTGTACAACACTATACTTCATTCACATTGATACATACCATCCTCTGAAATAATACTTTATGGTAGTTCCGGAGGCTAAACAGAAAAAGAGTAGAAAAGTAAAAGCTATTTTAAGATAAATTGATGAAAATTAGAGTAAATGTTCTTACGGTGTAACTGCACAATGAAGAAAGGATTTTTTGAAATGCCGAGTTTAAAGGGGTAAAATGAAGAAACAATGTAATTTACTATGTTTTTAATTTCTCGGTAACAACTGAAGATAGCTTAGTTTTACTTTGTGTATAATCTTCATATTATTTAAACACATTTTTTACCTTAACTTTATTATCTAACTTTTCATCTAAACACCTTGAACGTTTCACTAAATAATTACCTGAAAACTCAAGGATAAAACGCCGAAGGTAAAATACTGAAGGCCAAAATTATGTACAATTTATTGATTGCTGTATATTGCCGAATTAAATCATTTGGTAGCAATTTTCACTTAATTTTAAGATTTATTGTTGGGCTTTATGTTCATTTAAAAAAAGAAAAAATATATTTGTTTATCTTGCAAGAATATTAATATACATATTTATTTTTTTAAAAGAATAATATATCTTTTATTTACATAATGGATTTTTCTTTTAAATTCAGTTGTTATTGTTTATTTATTTTGTATCCGTTTTTTTTCTTCATATTTTAATGATATTTTGTCTTGTTCGGAATGTTTGATAAATTTTATGTATTATTCTTAAATTTCGTTTCATGTTCGTAATCCCGGTTGGACTCATCTATATGATCCTTTAGTATTCTAAACATTTTGTGTTACAGTTTTTATTTTTTTTCAATAAAAAAATTTGTTTTTAAAGGTATGAAATTATATATTCATATTTCTACACACATATACGCATTACTTTTATATTTTTATTTAAAAAAAAATGTTAAAAAAGATGCTTTCAGAAGTTTTGAGTATAAGATAGATATAAAAGCATCCTTTTTATTCACCAATCAGTTTTAAGACCGGGCAGGATTTTAAGGTAAAAAAAGGTAAACGGAGGTAGAAAATTGAAGGCACAGATTACTGTTGAATTACTGCGGTTCTGTTTAGGTGAGAGATGGGATGATATTCAAGAGCGAAAGCGTACACGGGGTGGTAGTGCAATCCTTTTGAGAGAGTTCTATAAGAAGCTTATCTGTACTTGAAAAGGCAAGACCTAAAGAGAGAACCACATTAAAATCACATCAAATATGCATATCGGCACGAGGGACATAATCTGTGTGCGTCTATGTGAGTGTGTGTCTATGTGAACTGTATTTCTTTTTGTATATGCATATATATTGTAGAACACTATGTGCAGCAACAGCTTATACTTGTAATATGCATATAGATGGTAGTCCCACCCTTCCACTTTATCTGTTATTTTTTATTACCCTCTTCTTCAACCGTCTAAGTAACCACTTTGTCGTAATATAAAAATCGAAAAATAATAACCGCATCTGTTACTTAATAGGTTTAATAATTTTATTCAATTTTAAAATCATTAACTGTATTTATAGATTCATTTAAAAAAATTTGAATTAGTTCCCAGTAATCTAAAATTACTTAATTTTAATTATTATATAAAATTCTAAAAAAATTTAGTAGTCTCTTTTTAAACATCTACTTTCATAAACTATTTCTTTAATTTAATTTTAGTTTTGTATTGTAATATACAGAGTGATTCAAGAGAAAAGAGAAATAATTTTGGAACTGATTTTAGAGCTTGAAATAATTAATATTACATTCATTCAAATATACGTCCGAAAACACTTTTTTTATTGAGTTACAGCTAGTGAAAAATTTCAACCGAATATCAGTTCCTTCGATAAAATAAGATCATACTAAAATACGTAAGCCATTATTTTTTTTTTAAAAGGTAAACTTGATTATTTCTTAAGGTTTTTGACTTGAAAATAATAAAACAGGTCCAAAACTTTATTTTCCCTAGTTTTCATGATATTCGGTAGAAAAAAAAAATTCAGTGATGAAAAACACTTTTTTTTTAGGTTTGATATACAAAAACTTTATTAAATGACTATAGACGTGTACATTTTATTATCCATATTTGTAGGTAACTATGAGAAAATTGATGTAGTAAATTTTTTGAAAACAAAAAAAAATTTCATTATTAATAACGAAACAGACAGAGAAATGTTATGCATTTGCAAAAATTAAAAATTGCTGTAATTAGTAGGCCATTTCATATTAGAACAACGTGTCAACGGGAGAAATTATCCGAAATCTTTAAAGAATTAATTTCTTACAGTTCTTAAAAATTTCTTATTTGTGAAACGAATTGAAATGTAATATCAACTTCATGGAGCACTAACTTAATTCACGAATGAAATCATACAATTATTAGATGAAAAATTTACTGGTAAATGTATTGGATATAGGTGGTAAATTGCCCGTCTAGATCATCAAATTTTGCTCTTCTAGATTACTGTTTATGGGGGATGGATAAAATACGAGATATACAAGCAAAATGTAGACACACTGATGAACTGATTGCTTACTTACACACTTGATTGCTCACAAAAACGTAGACACACTGATGAACTGATCGCTTACTTGCACACTGATCGCTCGCATTTTCAATGCTTCTGCGAAACAGCAGCATTGAAAATGCGAGCGATCAGGAACGCGAAGATATCATTAGGTTGGTGACAAAAAATGTAAGGAAACAAATTGCGATGTCATCGGTGAAATTTTAGAACATTTATTGTAAATTAATGCAATATAAACTACAATGAGTATTTTTTTTAGAAGTTAACTAAAAATATTTTAATTTTTCAGTAATCTAAATTTATTGTACTAAATATTGTAAAAAACTAAAAAAGGATGTTTTTAGGTTTTACAAATTCATAACATTTTCTTTTAAGTTTTGGTTTTAATAATAAAAGCTGATTTTTTTTTTTCATAAATTTTATTAAATTAATTTTCTCAGAATTAAATTCTTTACTAGTTTAGATAGTATGATTTACGCATATGATAGTCATTTAACAAAGTTATTGTATTTTAAAAACCTAAAAAAAAACCATGTTTTCGTCACCAAAGTTTTCTGTTTTACGTTGGATGTTATGAAAACTACGGGAAATACAGTTCTGGGATCTGTTTAATTCCATTTTTCAGGTTACTCGCTTACATAACGCCTTAAAAATTTTAGTATGACCGCATTTCACCGGATGAAATCCGGGTGAAATTTTTCTCTAGCCGTAACTCAATAACAAAACGTTTTTGGATATATGTTTGTGTGACTTTTCTATATTTCCAACTCTAGAATCAGTTTCCAAACTTCCAAAACAATCAGCTTCCAAACCCTTTCATCCTGAACCATTCTACTTAAACTTCCTTTGGGAACTTATTAATTAGTAAATTAACGTAAGTTAATTTAAAAAAAATGCTTAGTTTAAAGTAACCTGTTACTCTTTCACGCATAAGCTGCTCAGACGATTGAGATGAAATTTTCCACGAACAAAGGTTTTATACTTGGAAAGAGCATAGGACTATTGCTATTTCAAAATGTCTCACCTTTAAAAATTGGTGGCTATTTTAGTGGTTTGCGGTGATAACCGGATTACTTCCTTTGCTTATACTAAAGTTTCAAGGGAAACTGTTGAATAACAAAGTTTCCGAAGGGAAAACAAATCGAATTTGGAAATTTCTTGCAGTATTTAAAATTAAATTTTTTTACAAAAAAGTATTTTTCGGCGACTATTGGGTTTTTTTTAGAAAGGTATGTTTAAAGGTAAGACCGTACGGCGCAGATAATCAATCAATACAGCCATTACTACTCTGTTATTATGAGTGTAAAGAGAATGGCTGCATCTTCCCCGGGTTACTTGACTAAAAAATATGAAATAAAAAAAAAAACAAAAAAAAGGAAAAAAGAGAGAAATGAAATACGGGCACCTCCTCGTGAAGTTTGTTGGGTTACGCTAAGAGCCGTGCATAATAATTTTTTATCCGTACAAAGGATGGGTAACCAGTTATAACAACTATTTTTAAGATGGAAGCCGGCTATTTTGAGATCTGCATACTTCAGATTAATCAAAGTTTCTAGTTGTATGCTGATAAAACTGTCGGTCTAAAGATATTACAACATACTGATAGTTTTTATAACTTGAACAGGCTTTAACTATTATTTGTCAGTATTTCACTCACAAGCATGACGTTAATGAACATTGGGTTCCAGAAAGGGCAAGAAGCCTGCTAATAACAAACATATTATTAACATCAAATCTTTCTTATTCTTGAATAATTTATTTAAATAACAAAAATATTTTAAAAAAATTAAATTTCAAAGGTTTTCTTGTGAAAACAATTAGTTAATTTAATTGTTTCTTTTTCTGTAATATTTAATACATAAAGGAAGAAAAAAATCCTGAGTTATATCCCTTGATAGTAAATTGGCTGAAATACTTTTTTTCCATTCTAACATGATGAGGTTAATACTATATTTTGTTTAAAAAAAAATATTAGCTGACTGCATTTCATAACATTATGTTTTATCTTAATAGATAACCTATTCCATTTTAACTAATAATATTAATTAAAAAGATATATACATCTTCCGATAACATATTACTTAATTGAAGTTGAATCAGCTATTTGAGAAAGAAACGTGTGATCTTAGGATCGTAAGAAATTTTGCCAACTTTCAATTAAAAAAGGAAAACAATTTTTCACATTTGATCACTGGTTTTAGAATTAACTTTGTAATTAATTATGAAGTTATTTTGATTGGATAAACTTTCTCATTAGTCTATATTTTTCTTCTTCTTCTTTTTTTTTTATAGATAATTTGAATGTTATACTTCTTGCGATTGAGTAGAAGTTCTATTTCCAAAACACTTCGACAGCTCTGCATGTTGCCGGCTTCCGTGGCGCGAGTGGTAATGTCTTGGCCTTTCATCCGGAGTTCCCGGATTGGAATCCCGGACAGGCATGGCATTTTCACACACGCTACAAATCATTCATTTCATCCTCTCAAGATATTCTTAACGGTGGTTCCGGAGGTTAGAAAAAAAAGAATCCCTGAATCAAAACTTATTGTTATTAAAAGAAAATTCTGGAATAAGTTCAGCAGAGTAGTCGAGTCTCTCTATTTATTTATCTGTTAAGCCTCCGCCACTACCGTAAGGTATTACTTAAGAGGATGAATGAGGATGATGTGTATGAATGTGAATAAAGTGTAGTCTTGTACAGTCTCAGGTCGACCACTTCTAAGAAGTGTGGTTAATTGAAGCCCAACCACCAAAGAATACCGGTATCTACGATCTAGTATTCAAATCCGTATAAAAAATTTTATCTTTACTAGGATTTGAACCTTAGAACTCTCGACTTCGAAATCAGCTGATTTGCGATAACCACTAGACCAACCCGGTGCGTTAGATAAATTGAGTCTAATTTGGTCGATTCCGATTTATAAGGGAACTAGGTCTAAATTACCGTTGTTGCGAGCAACATTTTCTTTCTTGGTGTGTCTATTAACTAAATTACCGATAATCAACAAATGAGGCATTTACAGTCGCAAGTAGCTTGTTAAATTAGAGAACTAGGCGCGGGGTTCGCGCTTCTGCGTACTCGGTTAGGTAGTTCAGAGGGCAACGAGTAGGACAGAATAAGAAGATGTCCGAAAGAATCCTACAGCGAAGGCAAAGCTGAGTCAAAACTCACTGATTTAAATATCTATCGAGGCATCTGTATCGGCTGCATCCCAAACGAGGCCAGGCTGATAACTGTGGTATGTAATCAGTTCGAAGGTCAATAAGACGACTCCCTGTAAAGCCCATCAGGCCTACAGGAACGGGAACGGTGGTGTGGCGACCGGAACGTCACAAGTTGGGCGCCATCCTCTTCGGGGGCTGGGATACAGGCAACAGATCAAGCTATTATGTTTATTCAAAGATATATTTAATGAATTATTCCGTTTCTCTGTATGAAAAGAAACATTATAAATACATTTATAAATATTTTATTTAAGTATTTTGTAAATAAAAAATACATAAATTTTGTTTTGTAAAACATATATGACTATAGTTTTATTTCGAAAAGTATTTTATATATTTTTACAATTTTACTTTTTAACATTCTTTCAAAATTTACCTTAAATTGTAAAAGTATTTTTTCTTTACGACCGCAGTATAACGTTTAAATTATTCGGCTGAAAATTTAATCATACTGAATGTCATTATGAAATAGATTTTCATTATGATACGATTGTTCGATCAATCAAAAGCCTACTCTTTTCAATCACTGACCAATCAGGAAGCGGGTATTGTTTAATGTATCAGCTGTCTTTTTACTTTGATTTTAATCCGATTTAGTAGGTAGCAAGCAGAGGGTAATTTGAAAGTACATCAATAGGTAACGAAGTTTTACAATACAGTTTATCCTTTTGTTAATTACGTTGGACTCTGAGAAAGAAGTGTCCTGTAACACTGATCAATATTAAAGATAAGGCAGAACTTATGATTAATAATCTATTGCTACAAAAATATATTTTTTGAAAAAAAAAAGAATCGTAAATATTTATTAATATATTCTATCATCGATTTAAATCAATAATGCTAATATTTTCTCAGCTGTAAAAAAAATACGGTATGCCACTCTCTTTAATAACCATAAATCCACTCTTGCGAGGTTTACGGCACTCGCCAAGGCTCGTGTCGTAACTTAATTTATACTCGTGCATTAATTGCTATCATTATAGGCTTGTTGCATAATGTATTGTTATATACTTTTACAATAATCTTATTTTTGTATTTTTGTATACTTTTATAAAGTAAAAAAAAAATTATTTATAAATACTTTGTTTTACAAAATCAAAGTAGTAGGATATAAACACTTAGAGTTTGGATGAGTTTCAGTTTGAAACAGCGCTCTTCGCACAAAATAACTGATATTCATCCCCATGTTATTTGGGTGAATAATTTTCCTTCAAATCTTGGAAAAGTATTAGTGTATGTTTTAAAAGTGAAAATTTAACTACAGGACTTTGAAATTCTTTACCTTGTTGAAATCCATTTTAGTTACTTACTGTAGTTTAGTATACTGTAGTTTTTTGTGCATGCATCCATGTACTGAAGACAAACTGTTAAAAGAAAGTAAAACAAGTCTTAATAGACCAAACCCTTGTTTTAATTTAAGTTAAAGTTATTTATATATGTAAACGACTAAACCACAAATTTCTAATAACGAAATATATTTGCAATAGTAATTTATGTAACTAAATAATGGGGATCGATTGCACAACGTTGCTGAATTACATTAAAAATAATTCGTTGAGGGAGTCGGATTAAACCAGTAGAGAAATGAATAGCATCGTTCCTTAATGTAATCCGAGAACCGATGCCGTGGGAATGAAAAAGGGACTGAGGCACGTGACCAGTAGTCCGTGGGAACATGTCAACAATTCCCTTGTTGACAGAGCGCACATGCCTCCACTAGGGGTTTCGTATATCCCGTACCATTCCTCAATTCATTTATTAATTCCGGGGTCTGTGAGTTAACATTAAGGGATGAATCTGTTGCAATCTTCTCGGTAAATAAGCCAGTTTTTTGTTACTAATTTATGCTAATGAATATTCATGCAACCATGTATTTTCATTGTCTATGTCGTATTTTTCTTAAATATAAAAAAATTCGTCTTTTTTAATAAAATAAATTTGTTAATTCTAGTATAAACAAATTATTTAAAAAGTTAGTAACATAATTTATAATAAAACATATTTATTATATATGTAATTGTTTAGTTGAATGCTATTTTGAATTCTTCCATTATTATATATGTAATTATTTAGTTGAATGCTATTTTGAATTCTTCCATTTCTTTATATTCTTGGCCAATTAACACTTTTTTTTTTTTTTTTTTAATATTTATCACAAACTAAATCTGATTTTTATTCTAATCATTATTTTCTCCTACATTTTTTCATTATTTCTAAAACTTTTTTATCAGTAAATTAAATTATTTAAAGTATCAAGCTAATTCTTTTTTTTTTTAAGATAATGTTAATAATTTCTAACTTCTGATCTATACTCGTCTTAAGTATCTTCATTTTGAGCTTTATCCAATAGTAACGCAATTTCTAATATTTATCTGCAATTATTTGTGTTTTTGGGTGACCTATTGTACTTGTATCATTGTGATAAAGCATGAAACTTCTTATGATTCTTCTACGTTCTATTTTATATTCATTTATTTTTATTCTCCCTTTCGATACAATTCGTTATTTTTGTTTTATTCTTATTATTCTCGTATCGAATTTCTCCATTAGGAATAAATCTATTCCTGATAATATTTTTTTTACTCATCTCTAATTTCTACTAACAGAGCAATATTATCAAAGGATTTATATTAACGTCTTTACTATCTCTCCTTGGATTATTACCTAACCGTTGAATTTCCCATTAAACCTTTATTTCTTCTTCTACGTGCTAGTTAAAAAGATATAGAGAATTGAATGCATTCTTTTATTCAACTGTCGATTTGACTAATTTTCTTTGCCTTTTAATTTTAATATAATAACCAGGTTTTTCTAACATATTAATTTATGTAGTTTTCGTAAATAATTTAAAAAATTTTTTTGAATTTCGTAACAATTTTCGTTAAATTATAAAATATATTATTTCACTTAGTTAAAAAATGATAAAAAATCGAATGAAAAAATTGTACTAAGATTATTAACCTTAGTACAAAATTTCATCAGTTTTCTTGTTAGAATCTAGTTAAATTTTACATTTAATTTTATAATCTATTTAAAATATTTTTGTTAGTATTTGAGCTAAAATAAAATAAATAAATAAGAAAAACTTATATTTTCAACAAATAAAAAACCCTAAAATTTGCAGTTACTTATATACTTGGTAATTTTTTTCTGCTATCCGTGTTCAAAAGAGGGATTACAAATATGTGAAGAAATGTAAACAGTATCAGTATAGATACAATTTCTGTTCAGAAAGTCTTCTTAGATTTATATTCAATCTTATCCTTAAATATAAGTCAGTTTTTTTTTTTTTTTTAATTCTAACGGCAATTTAGGTTTTTCTTTTATCTACTATTTTCTTTTATCATATTTGATAGATGTTTTGATTTAAGATGTGCGCTACTATAATATAAATGTATGTTTGTAAAACATGTATTATGAATATGGCACGTAATTTATTTATTTTTAAACTTTTTTTTTTGTTGGGAAAATAATCTTTTCTATTCTCGGCGTTGATATTGGTTATTAATTCTCGAAATATTTACACACATGTAAAAGATACTAATTAAAATATTGTTAAAAGTTATTATATGATATACGAGTATTTAAACTATGTTTTACTAAGAAAGCTAAATTATTGCTATTCGTTTAAATGTAAATTATAACCGAATGCACATTGAATACATACAGTACTTCAACAGGATTGGCTGTTTTATTAATGATGTCTCAGCTGGAGTTCAAGTTTGAGCTGCCTTATTATTACTTTATTGCGTTATATCAGCCAGTCAGTCTGTTAGTCAGTCAATCCATACAATGTATGCTACAGTAACTCCGTTGTTAATCAACCGATTCAATGGTGCGATGATATTTAACTTAATTACCGACACTGGGCGAGCGGCAATGCAACCTTCGGGATTCCCCTCTTCCTTATAAAACAGTCATTTCATTAACTGTAATAAAATAACAGTCAACCCTTTATAAGTCAAACTTTATCATAGTCTCTATTTATAAGCAATTTCTGTTGGAGTATTCTCAGTATTGAGTAAAGAAAATGAGAATATATGCTCAAATAATAAAATAAAAGAATAAAATATTTTTATTTTTTGTTTTTTCAAGTTTATGTTTTTTTTTTAATTTTAAGTTTTTTTTTGTTAGAAGCTGGCTAATGGTAAATTTATGTTAAATTTAATAATTTCAGGCAGTTAAATAAACAGAACCTGCACAAAAGTACCATAAATACCTTTTTTTTTCTTTCTTTTTTTTTTTTTTTGTTTAAAGGGATGAAATGAATGAATTGTAGCGTGTGTGAAAAATGCCATGCCTGAACGGGATTCGAACCCGGGACCTCCGGATGAAAGGCCGAGACGCTACCACTCGGCCACGGAGGCCGGCACCATAAATACCCTATATAATTTTAACACATTCCTTAGTGTTATAAAGTGACCATAAATCTATCGGATTCATAAAAAAGAATGTTGGTGTTTTAATTTGTTATAATATCTCTTGAATGAGATTTATTTAGTTGATTTAATGCTAAAATCAAACAAAGAAAGGAACAATTATTGTTGCATGCACTCCTATCTTTCCCACTTCACTGCATCACTAGTAAATATGGCGAATCCTGAAATGAAAGACTTCTGTGTTTTATGGTTTGCTAAATGCGATTCTGAAGTTGCAGTTCAACGTGCCTTCCGTAGAAATTTTAATTGTGATCCTCCACCTCCAAGTGATAATAACATTCGTCTTTGACATAATCAGTTTGAAATAAATAATACAGATATCCGGATTTCCAATCGGTTGGATGTATGCCGCAAGGTGCTTACATTGAATACTTGTAGGTAAAAATTGTAAAGCGTTACTTTTTCATTTTATTTATAATTCATTGCTGTAAATATAAGTTAAGAAATATAAAATATCTTTAAAACCTTGATATTCCTTTTTCTACCTCCTGTATTTAAAATAATTTTCCTATCATTTTTGTAAGTACTAAATTTATACTCTTTATAATTCGAAAACGAAAAGAATAATTTGAAATAAATTTAAAATAAAGTAAAAAGACTTTCATCTTTTTTCAAAGTTAAATGTCTTACAGATTTTTAAGATTGTCAATTAAGCATAATTCCTGTAACACTGATAGATTCTTCTGTGTTACAGGAGAAGAATCTATCAGTGTTACAGGAATTACGATAAAAATGTAATCATTCTTGACAATTTTCTTCACGTGTTTATATGTTAGGTATCCCTCTAGTTTATATTATAATCTCAATGATTTCTAGAATTTTTTTCTGTTTAATTTTTGTTTCGAATAAAAAAAAGCCTAATTCTTTAAAACCATTTTTATTGGCCGCTACGTAACTACAACACTAGGCAAAGTATAAAACCGAAGGAAAATCGTAATATTTTAAATGTTTTTTAGAGCTCCGTTCGATGAAACTTTTTTACAACTTTCTCTCAGAACGATCTTGGAAAATTTATTTTGAGAACAAAAACTAATTCCCTTAAAATTTAAAATACTTCTTTCATAAACCAGTTAAATTTCGAAAATGGACTTGCCCCTTTTTCCAGTATAAAAATTACTTATCGAGAAATAGTTTTATCGGTTTTAAAAGATTTTGATTAGTTATTTAATAATTTTCTTTATTAAAATTGAATTACATTTATGAGTTAATAACTTTGAAAACAAGTGAAGTATTCTTTAGAAAAGCTATACTTATCGAAAAAACCGCAAATAACAATAAATAAAATAGTAGTTTAACCACAACATTATTACTAATAACATAGTGGCAGGTTGATTGTGTAGATTCGGATTATCCTTGCGTTCCCTTAGGACTTGGATGTAATTGCTTCATTGGACCGGAAATGACCGAAGCCTGACAACTCTACATTTAATCTTTCTTTCCCAAACGCCAAACAGCTTATCTTGTCTGACTTAACCGGCTTCTATACTTAGAACAGCTGTTTTTAACTGACGACATTCTGTTCGTTTCATTCCAAACAATAATAGTATATTTTTAACTTTTTATTTTAATAAATATATATATATATACATTTTGTGATCACTTTAGATTTTAATCTGTGCATGTAATTATTTAGTAATTGTTAATAAACGTTAATAATATTCATCGTAAAAATGAAGAACTGTATTAAAAAATAACAAAATAAACAAAGGAAGGTTTAAAAATTTTATTTAAATTTAAAAATAGATGGACAATCCGATTTTTTAACAATCATTATAATTAGATACTGAAAAAAAGAATATATAAGAAAATAAGTAACCACAGTTTAAAACTAAATATATTAAAATAAAACGCCATAAAACGAATATTTTTAATATTGATTTTATAATGTAGAGTGATTTCAAAAATTAAAATCTGTTGTCTTTTTAGGAAATGCCAAATAAAGCGTAAATTACTCTTTACGTTTATATACTGTAAACGTACATTTTATTTACTGTACGTTTACATACAGTTTATAAACTGTATGCGAACATACAGATTTCTAGTTTAAAAAATTTTTAACTTAAAAATTTCTTAAACTTTGATACTAATTTTACTTTGATTACTAATTTTTTTAAACCTTGATCTTAGATTGCCAGTCGTGATCTTATGAACGCCTCTTACTTATTTAAATTGAATAAAAATCTTCAATAAAGGTTTATCGCAAGAATGGTAGAATACTCTGAAAACAAATGAGATATCCTCTCCCATTATTAAAATTTAAGGTATAGGATAACTCTTTAATGTTTGAACTGAAATTTTCACAAATAATTTTTAGTAAGTTTAAAAATCTAAAATATTAGGTAACTGTTTTTCAACAATGAAATTTCCGAGTCATTATTGATAAAATAAGTTTACCAGTTATCTAATTCCTACTCCTGACGCAGTTTTTTTTTTTTGAAAACTCTCTTTTTCTACTAGTTTCCAGGTAATTCATACGAAATACATATCTCATACACGTATGTCTCACGAAGAAATATATGCTTTTAATTTAGTATCACTCGCCCATTCTCCCACCGATTCTATTGACCTTTACAGATATTTTAACGAAGATTCTGAAAATATTCTCTGAAAATTTCGCAATTCTAAAATTTATAGAAACAAAATGGCTGCTTTCAAATTAAAATATCAATTTCAGATAAACCACATTTTTTTTCCTTACAAAATATTAAATGATTAAAAACAGACGTGTAGTTAAAAGCTGTCCAAATTGAATAAAACAAGTTAATAATTAGTCATAACTATGAATAATTATCTAAATATTTTTAATTTATCTAAATATTTTTAATCTTCTGTTTTTAAGTATTCTTATCAGCTATTTTGTAATGACTAAAAAATTTTATGTGAACATCACATGACTTCCTTGTACGAAAATTCAAAAATAATATGATCCTAAATTATAATTTTCAGTTAATATTAAATAATAAGACGTTTCACCAAATCTATTACATATACACATATGCAATAATGCCTATTAACTTAAACAGTTTGCCGCGATGTACTTCTTTATCACCTGTAGAGAAGATCTGTTGCGCTCTTTGAGACCGGTGATGCCCGCGTTCATCATATTTGCTGTCGGCGGGTGCGTCGGCTTGGACCTCGGCTTCTTCGAACCGAGGCGGGGGAAGAAGGCTCCCGGGAAGAAGGCGGCTTTGGAAGTCGCTTCTTCCCGGGAGCCGCTTTGGCCGGAGTTGCCGCCGCGGCGACGGGAGCTGAAGCCGTTGCGGTGCTGTCTGACATGATGGTGCGTTGCTGATCAGATCAAACGAACGCTGTATCTATCGATATTATGTTTTTACGTGAAAAACATTAAATTTTAAGATGAGTATTTATTCATCGTGCTTAGTTAGTTACCAAGACAGATATTCTAAAATATGAGTATATTGCAAATAATTGTTTAATTATATTTACCTCTAATTCCTTAAACCTCATTTCTGTAGATTTTTATGCTGAATGTAAAAATCTAAAGATATAGTTTTTTAAGAGTATTTCTTTAATGACTGGAAACTTCCGACCTCACCATGAAACTCAGTAATAAATCAAATCAGCTAATTTTGCTACATTATTCGGCAATACCTCTTTGTTCACATTATTCCATTTACATCTTTGTTCACTTCAAATAATCTATTTTATAGAGGTATACGTCAGTTAACTGATTTGATTATATTCTCCATTATTTACTGTTCTTTGCTGATCTATCAATTTCATTTTATATAGTTATTAAATCTTCATCTATCTGTATGTTATATCTATGAATAATTTAAAAGTTTTCTTCGTCGACAGTTTTAATCCTCTCTAGCCATTTATTTAGTATTAAAAGTTTTAAACCTGGATATTTTAATTAAATGTAGCTATCTACATTTTTCACAGGACGAAAAATAGGCTGATGAATAGAATAGAATATTGATGATATCAATCTTTCTGCTCTCCTATTTCTCTGAAAATCTCTTCTTTCCGAAAATTTATCATTCCATTAGATACGTTCTACTGTAAAATAACCTTTCAGTGCTCTCTGTTAGTTTCCTTCCTGATTTTCCTATCAGTCATGATTCACTGCGGTGAAGTGCTGTAATTTACAAACATTTTCAAAAACTCTGTAATTATTATCTACAAATAAATACTACAAATTTTTTAATTTCAAAAATGCTCTCCTCGTTTGTACTTGTATGTTTTTGATCTCTATTTATTTCGTGCGCCCGAAGTAGTATTAATCTTAAAATAAAATTTAAATTTTCCAAAGTAAAATTTTATAACTTCTGGGTGTATTATGTTTTCCTCTCTAAATATCTAGTTCCTTATTAACTTCGTTTCTAAACATTTCATTTCCTTATTTTTATGTTTTATTTTTTTTACCTCCGGAACCACCGTTAGGTTACATCTTCAGAGGATGAGAGGAACGAATTGTAGCGTGTGTGAAAAATGCTGTGCCTGACCGGGATTCGAACCCGGGACCTCCGGGTTTATGTTTTATTATTTCTCAAGCTGTCCTAGTAATAAATCAATGATAATGAGTATTTATCCTTACTCATCTTTAGTTTCTGCCAAAAAACATCATCAGCGAATCTTTATTTTATTTTTCCTACTCGAACAGTTACACCGGTTTCAAATGTTTTCTTTGTGCTTCATTTATCTATTTTGCTATATTGCAATTTTTTTTTTTTTTTTAACCTCCAGAACCACAGTTAAGTATATCTTCAGAGGATGAGATGAATGAATTTTAGCGTGTGTGAAAAAT